>JAVTVJ010002515.1:0-81681 GCA_034509425.1 Eopsaltria australis
CCCTGGTCCCTCCCTTGTATTGCCCCTGTGCCCTCAGTTTATTGGATGTTATTCCTCCCTTAAATACCCATGGAATGAGCTATTCTGGGCTCTTAGTCCCTGAGCTCCCTTGGGGGTAATAAACCTGCCAAACCCTCATACTAAGAGTCCTCCTTCTTTGGGTAGTTCTTTGCTATCCTGCAGTGCTCTGAGGGCACCAACACCTCAGCCCGACGCAGACTAGCGGAGCCCACCGCCAGCTCCCCGAGGAAGCCTCCCCGATCGGAACACGGACGGCTTCTCAGGGTTGCGCTAGCACTTTGCTGCCGGGATCAGAGTGGGATTAAGAAGCAGGGAACGCAACAGGTTATTAATACTTTTGTCTCATTACATCTGTTAAATTATAATTTAATTTTTAGCTCCTACACTCATTTGTGCATTTTGTATATTTGTATATGTCCATGCTGATTATTGGAATTGTTTATATGACTGAGGCTAAGAATAATTCATTTTAGACAAGTAAACAGTTATTTTGTGATTGTTTTCAGTAGAATTAATACATAGACATTCTGAACATTTTTGCTATTGATGAGAGAACTCTTTAATTGCTCTTCCCTAAATTTAATCTTTTAGAATTCAGTTCAAAACCTCAGTGGAGAGACTCGCACTGATTTCAAAGTCTGTTATAGCAGGTCCTTAACAAGTATTATTACTATGTCTCTGTATTTCTTAAGAAAAAGAAAATGCCTTTTAGTACTATTGTAAATGAAGGATAAAAAGGGACAGTCAGTGTTAAGAAAGATGCATAGCAGCTTCAAGTGAAATACTCTCAGAAGATGCAGAATTTGGTTTTAGCGAAGAGAAATTAAATGTCACCTTTTTTACCCAAACCTAAATGTCAATTCAGCAAAATTCAGCAAGGCTGGGACAAGGATAAAGAAGCCATCAGGAAACCTGGAGAATGCTTTGACCGTGATCCAGCAAAGCACTTGCACAAGTGCTTACCTTAAAATATCTGAATGTCCTATTTGAGCCAATGGGCTACTTCAGATCTTTGGCTGTTTTCTACCTGGGTGAATGAAGGCAGTAATAATTTCATAGTGGGCTCATGATTACAGTAATGACTAGGGTCAGTCTTGGGTAACAGGTACAGCCTAAACATTTCTAAATAATAATTTATAAATTCTCCAGTTTTACTGTGTAAACGTGAATATTTAATCTGACATTGCTACTGAAATACCAAAACTATATGTTCCGAAACTGAAGAGGTGACTTTAGAGGGGATTAATTTTCACTTAATTTTCACTAACATAAGCCTTCTGGCATCTAGTCTAAGTTAGTAATGAAATTATCACCTATAATTATTTTACTTTAATGGAATTAATTATCCTTTCAGATTTGCAAAATCTTTTCAAATGTTGTAAAGGGGACTTAGAGAACTAGCTTACTACAGTGCCATTGTTTTTTTCAGTCTCTGAAATTAGTGCAGATGATGTAGCTGAACATAAATTTATACCTTTAACAGTGGTTCCACAAGCCCAGCTGATCCTGTAGTGAACTAAAAATACATTAAGCAATGAATTAGCTTCCATGAGTATTTAATGAATCCTATTCATCCTTATTTACATACATATAACCCCAAATGACTGTTCAATTAAGTCCCTTCATTTGCATTACATGTACAGAATTCCTCTGTCTTCTCTTCACTAAACTCAAATATCAATGAATTCACAAATATCCAATGAATTTATGTGCAAGCATGGTATTCAGCTCATGTGCAAATTGATATTATTTTAAAAACATAGAGCTAGATAATAAATCAATTCTTCCATTGCAGGGGAAAACAAATTGAAGTTGATGATTATAGGCCTGTGATAACAGAAATATCCATGAATGAACAGAGCCAGAAGGCAAAGTCTCTTTTTGAAATAAGTGCCATGAGAAAATATGAAGAACCAAAACAGTAAATAAGATAAATTTGAATAAAAATTCACCAGTTGTAAATTGTAGGTAAGTTCCTTGATAAATAATGGAATTATGCAATCATAATGCCTCTATTCAAAATATTTTGCTTACACTACATCCCAGATATCAAAGCGAAATCATAAATATTTGTAGTGATTTAATTAAAATACTATAAATTACTAAATTTTTCTTTTATAGACTGTTCCCTTGGTTTAAAGTAGGTTATACACCTGTTTTTAAGTTTATGATCTCTTACTCTGGTTTTTATCATTGATGAAATTATCAACTATGAGTCAGCTGTTCTGCCTGTGTTCTCCCCCAACCTCTTGCCCACCCACAGCCTCCTCTCAGGTGGAACAAAGTGAGAAACAAGAAAGACACTGATGCTGTGCAAGCACTGTTCAGTCACAGATAGAATGCTACTCTGTTGTCAACACCGTTTCAGTCACACATGTAAAACATTGTATGAGCTGCTGTGAAGAAAATTAACTCCATCCCAACCAGACCCAGAATAGTGTGCACCCTTAAAATAAAGTTGCTCTTGACCGATAGGTATCCTGTTTCTGCTCTGTTCTCTTGGTAGGTCTTATTAAAAAAAAAAAAAAAAAAAAAAAAAGAAAAATGGTTACCAGGTAAGATTATCTCATCTCCTAGTGAATTTCTAAAATTACAGTGTAGTAGGTTAGCTGTGTGAGAAGACAAACTCATTGAATGATAGACTCATAGAATGGTTTGGGTTGGAAGGCACCTTAAAGATCATCTGGTTCCAACCCCTCTGTCATGGGCAGGGGCACCTTCCACTAGACCAAGTTTCTCAGAGCCTCATCCAGCCTGGCCTTGAACACCTCGGGATGGAGAGTCCACAATCTCAATCAAGATTTAGAACAGTACAGAAATGAGAAATTAACTAAGAGGAAGGTCTATGAACAGAAATATAGAGAAACAACAGTGAAAATATTTCAATTAAAACAATTGTGACCAGAAAAGAAATATTTTGATCAGTGGAGTGCCTTGTAAGTAATCTTATACAATGCTGTGTAAGTAATGTCAGCTCAAGTTAGACAGTCTCCTAGGCAGTTTACTCTAAAGTAAAATGTTGCCTTATAGCGAATGAAAAGCAGTCACAAATAATTAACCTGGTAGTATTGTAACTAGTATCTGGACTAAATAACTTCCAGTTAAGCTTTTAAACAATAATGTGCTTATCGTGATTGCTGTGGTTTTTAAATTATAATTTTATGAAAAATAAAATTAAATGAACAAGCAGAGTAAAAGTCACAACCAGCCTAATAAGCAGTGAGGTTCCAACCCTCAACCCTTGAATATGTTTAATGCTAATCAAACCTTCCTGATTCAAAGTTGCTTATTTATTCATGGTATCTAGGAACTCCAAAACTCTCCTAGCATTTACTTGGAGTAATGGTTCTGCAATCCTGTAATTTCTCTAAGCAATTTCTGCCTTTCCAGCTGCATGACAAAATTAAACTTGCCAGTTATAATTCTGCAATTGGCTTAGTGGTACTCTGCTTTTGTGAATGTCTGGTTGGGTGATATCTTTTTAACAGAAGGTTAGTGGCTTCTTCAGTATTTTACTATGGAGACAAAACATGAATCGACAGGAATAATGAGGAAATTGAACTTTTCACCTTTTGTAGTTGTGGAATAAAGGTGATCTTGCAAATCCCATTCAAGTATAGTCTCATTTATTCTTACCAAACTGCCTTGTTAGAGAGCTTCTCCGAATGTTTTTCTGACACAGATATAAAATTTCAGTCAATGTGAGCTATGTATTTTTTCAATTAATTGACAGGAAGGCGATTTTTTACCTGCAAGAAAATAAAGATGTTTTTATCATCATACAGGAAAAATATATAGTGTCTCTACCAGTCAACCTAACAAGACAGACAAGGAGTGAGAAACCTTGTTGAAACCTTGTTGAGTCTGTCTGCATGGGATTTTGCAGACACCTGAATATGAACCTCATTTTTCACTCACTTGAACCTGAGTGAATGGTATTACTGTTGCTGAGCCTGAAAAAATATGTTGAAACACAATGGATATTACCTCAAAATTACATTATACATAGCTATTTCACATTCACATAGTGGTTTTTAGCTTGCAATATCATTCAAGAGACAGGAAAAAAAAATCCACCAAAAATATTAAAGAAAAGTGACAAAAAATGTTTCATAGCCAGGATATCTTCTTTTCCCATGTTAAGATTTTTAAATTAATTTAAAGATAAACCAGGTGGAGAAAATTGCGTGACTCCTATTTAGAGCTATTTAGACATATTTACAAAGAATTTTACTATTTGTCCAGCTGGTGCTTTTGTCTGTGACTGTGTGTAAAGGTTTGTTGTCTTTTCTGCATTGTATTCTACAATGTTTATGAACAAAAAACTTCATTTCACAAGTAAAGACATAACATGAAATCCAAGTAAGTGGATCATAAACGCTGTGAAGCAACTGTAGTGCAAAGTTTCTGCCTTTTTCTTTTTTTTTTTTTTCCCCTAAATGGAAGGTGTCCTGGGTTAGGCCAGAGGGGTCAAAATCTAGGAAGTGATCTGTGCTGCAGGAAGGAATACAACTTCCTTCCTGCGAGAGAGAGCCAATAATCAGGTAGTTTTAAGGATTGATAGGTAGGTAAACCAATTAAAAAGTTGATCTGCCTTCGAGGAAAAAAACCATATATAAGCAGAGACTCTCTGAAGCTCTTCCTCTTTGGACCTGCTGCTGCTGTGTGGAGAGGAGCAGCTCCTGCTTCTCTCACTGGTAAGGCCCCCCCCCCCACCTCCTTCCGAAGGAGGGATGGGGGGGGGGAAGGGAGGTTTTACGGCGGCCGTGCCGCTGCAGCCGGGCAGGCATGGGGGAGGAACGGCTGGAATCTTCAGCAGATACAGCTCAGCCGGTGTGCCAGCTACACGAGAGGGAGAGCCAGGCCCCTGCTCCGGGCCAGGCAAGGACCAGGACAGACTCCATCCAGCTCGGGCCAGGCCCTGCCCTGTCACCCCGGGCCCAGATGGCCCTACCAGGCCAAGCCAGCTTGGCAGAGCCAGGCAGAGAGACTCTTGAGAGCGTCTGGCATCCAGCTCGGACCTGTTCAAGCAGCCCGGCAAAGAGCACGTGATCCTCACACTGCCGGAGAGAGAGAGAGACAGAGATTAACTCTCTCCATGCCTGGGCTAAACTCACAGACACCCATCCTTCCTCGCAGAGAGAGGAACGAGTGAAGACATCTACATAGTGCAGCGCAGAGACTTTACAGTCAGTGAGGAAAGCAGAACTGATACTTACAATAAGGTGCATGAGAAGTGCTTCAAGAGTGAAGCTGAAAACTCTTTTGGAGAACCATGGTTGGGGACTGAGCTAATAAATTCTCTGTAATATATGAAGATATAGTCCAAAGGGGGATGTGAGGTTCTTATTGCAGCCAATGAACTGAAATACCTAAGTACAGACAAGTAAGTGTTGAAAAAGTACAGCCTGATGAGAAACTAGAACCAAGAGAGAGGAGAGGCTGTGACTCCAGAGCCCTGGTCCCGGGGAGAATGCTAGAGAACCTGAGTTGTCAAGAGAACCTGTGTTGCTAAGCACAGAAGAAAGGATTTTCTTTGTTGCTGCAATTGAACTAAGCATCCTTAAAACAGGTACCCTGTAGACTGTTCATAACCCACCATAGTGGCTGTGGGAAGGCTACTGGTGTGGGAGGGATCCACCATTAAGATGGTCTTTGCTCTGGGCGGCGGCTAATGGTGAGGCAGAAGACCCATAAAAACTGTATTTTTCTTACAGAAAATCCATGGTGTAAGCAAAAGAAACTTCTCTCCCTAAATGAACTGAAGCAAGAGCTGTTTCTGAGGTGGTAAACTGACTGGAGGTCGAAGTGTTGTCTTTTGTATGTTGTCAGGGAGAATGAAATGGAGAGGTGGGGAAGGAGGGGTAGTCTGAGGAGTTTGTTCTGGTTTTTCTTGGGTTTTTTTTTCTTTTTCCCTTTGTCTTAGGTATATTAATAAAACTTCTTTGTACTTTATAAAGTTTGAGCCTGCTTTGCCTACTCCTAATCCTCATCTCACAACAAGCAATCAAGTAAATTTAGGTGGCATTTAGCCACAAACCTGAATAGGCGATCTGAAACCACTACAGAAGGTAATTAAAAGGACTTTTCTTGTTTTATAGTGCGTCTTTTTTCCCTATTAGTCTGTGAAATTGAACATGTATTGTCCCCGTAATGGCTGGCTTTGGCTTTGTTTTATTTTGCAAATTTGTCCAAAAAGGCTTGATTTTGAATTATCCTCTGAGTCACCTTAGATCCGCTGCCTTTTTCCATCAACTCAGTCCAATAGTATCTTTAGCTTCTAGAGAAAAGAACATTTATGGGCAGAGAAGGATCTTTTATTCTGTGAGATATTTTTGGAGAGGTTTAACACAAATTCTGAAGAACAGAATGTACTAAGTTGCAGAGTGTACAAGAAACTTCTTCATTCCAGTCCATTTTTCTGACAAATTTTGGTTTAGGGTCTACCAGTCATAACAACTGGAAGACAAGACAGGTGGTTTCCAGGCACTATTTTCAAGGCTACTCCTCAGGCATGCCAGGGTTGTAAAGAACTTAAGAGTTACACCTCAGACCTTGGAGTATATGTAGACACATGTCTTTCACATAACTAAAAGTGGAAAGGCTGATTCTCATTCAAGCTGCTGCTAATAGTTCAGAACATTGAATTTTATGGTGCATTAAGATCCAGCAAATTTAGTAAGCTGCACTGTCAGTGTACCTCTGTGTATCTTCACTGCAGAAGAGACCTAGTTTTGGCTTCTGTTGTCAATGAGCCCTGCAGCTCTGGCAAGAGGTTGATATCAGTGTAAACTGAAGTTCTTTGTGTATACTCAGAAACAATCAACTCTGAGGTTGGATATGATATTACCACGTCTATATCTTTTTAGGTATGTATTTAATGAAGAAGAGTTTCAGGAATACTGCTTAAAAACAGAAAGAGATGATCAATATCCTGCCAATGATAGTCTTCAGAAAGAACTAAGCAAAACCTAAAGACAGGCAGCCTTCTGAACACTAGCCTGAGTATTATCTTCTAGTTACATGGCTGTCTTAGGTTACAATGGTATGTATTCTATCACCATCTTCATGGGATGTTGGGGCCAGGTGGGGCAGTGGTCCTGGCGCATCCCTGATGGCCCCAGGGCATGTCTTCTAATGGGCCAGCCCTTGGAGCAAGGTGGGGCACTTTGCTTTGCTCATCCCTGATGGCTCCAGTTAATGGGCCATTGAGTCCCACTGATAAAACTACATCATCCCATTGTGAGATGCTCTGCCCGAGGTGAGGAACCAAGCATCCCTGTCTGGATATAATCTGGAATTTGAAACACCATGAGTCAGCTTTTCCACTGGATTCCCAGAGGAAGACCAGACCCTTCTACACCACCACTGGACATTCAGAGGAGAACTACACCTTTCCACAGGATCGCTGCTTCAACAGAACCACATCTATCACTCCCAGAGGACTGCAGCCACCATCTAATTGGACTGCTACCAACACCCTGACTGACAGGGTGTCAGGTTGTATTCTGACTCTGTCAGTGTTTTTTGTACTATTGCATTTATTTTAATTTTTCTATTAAATTGTAGTTCTGACTTTGAGTCTCTCACTGATTTTCTTCCTAACTACCACAATGGCCTAGGTAATCTGAATTTTTTTTGTATTATTTTATCTGAGGTTTTCATATCATCTAATAATCATTGTTTGAGGCTCAAAACCTATAAAGGTGAAAGCGGTGACAAACTCTTATTCCTGTTTTCTCAACAGGAAAACTGAATTTTCATGTTAACACTAAGCTAGTAGTGAAACATTGGTCTTCTAATTCCTTCTCCTGTATTTAATCCATTAAGACATTATTGCTCAAATTGGGAAGGACTGAAGATGAAAAGTAAGACACCTCCCAACATAAGATCTGCACATTTCTATAATGTGTGTTTTTTAAAGTCAAAGGCAGACTTTAAGGATCCTACTATAATGTTTTATGTCTTGAGGATAAGGTCCAAAGCAAAATATTGAAAAATACAGCATAGGTTACACTACTTTTCAGCAAGCTTTCTGTGCAAAGCAACTGCATTATTTGATTGTCTTCCAGGATCCTGAGAATTAATTAATACTTGATTTGCTTTTTGAAGAAATAAAGTATGTGCTCCTTCCATAGTTAATGCTGTAACTATGTTTCCTTTTAAAATATATTATGGATTTCTGCATCCCCTTCTACTTGAGTATTGTAAATGTCAGATGTTCTGGGTGCACAAAGTGGCACTGATGGGGGCATGAAAGTAACATTGTTTCAGTGACTTTTATTGTTCATTCCTATAGTGATAGCAATGCTGGGGATTTGGTAAGTGCATTAAATTAGAATTTTTTGGTACTGGGATACTGTAGTATAAAAGTTACCATTAAAGGAAGTTCAAAAATTGGATGATATATTTTTGTACTTAACCATGAGTCTGGGTTTTATTATGATAGGTCATTAGAAGAGTGGCAATCAATATCCTGCTGTTTTACTACTCTCAGACCCCTAAATGCAGCAAGCCTTCAAATATCAAATTTTTATTTGTAAGGAGGTTTGTTTTCAGCTCCTAGTCTCACTTTTCTGCTTCATCATTTGGGTTAAGAAGGCAGAAGAAGATTCTTTTGAGCTGACTGTCTTTAATATTGGAAGAAACTCCTACAGGAAATTAGGTGTGCCCCTCAGCACCTAATACTGTAAATGTGTTAGACTTACACTAAGGGATCTTTTCTCCTTGCTTCAGTTTTTATTTATGAGACTGTTGTATCACCCATCATCATGTTGTGCAACTCTTTTGTTTCTATTTCTGTGTCTTCTCATCTCACTTCCAGACTGCTGAAGTTCCTGTAGTAATTTGTATTAGAGGTCAGCTCCTTTGATGGTAAGGATCACACTTTTTCCCATGTGCCTATATAGTGCTTAGCATAACTGAGTGTTTAAAATTAACAGATGCACACAGACATTACAGCAACAAAAGTAATAACAGCCCATTGGGTTTCCACTAAGCTACATTCTCATTAAGATATTTGAATCTGTAGATGAATTTTTATTGCTCATGTTTCTGCTGATGTCCTTAGAAGAGTAATAAGTGCCTTCCTTTTATGCAACAGTTAAGGAGAACACACTTTTTTTTTTTTTTTTTCTTTGGACTGCTGATAGAGTACAGAATTTTCAGAAATTAGCACTTTATTATAGTGGATGAATGGTGGAATCATTAAGATTGTAAACGACCTCCAAGATCATTGAGTTCAACCTTTGATTAAATACCACCATGTCAACTAAACCACAGCATTAAGTGCCACGTCCAGTTGTTTCTTGAATACCTCCAGGGTTGGTGACTCCACCACCTCCCTGGGCAGCCCATTCCAATGCCTGACCACCCTTTCAGTGAAGAAATATTCCTGATGTCCAACCTGAGCCTTCCCTGGTGCAGCTTGAGACCATTTCCTCTTGTCCTATCACTGGTTGCCCAGGAGAAAAGGCCAACACCCACCTGGCCACAGCCTCCTTTCAGGTGATTGTGTTGAGTGATAAGGTCTCCCTGAGCCTCCCTTTCTCCAGACTGAATGATGACAACTCCCTCAACCACTTCTCATATGACTCACTCTCTAGACTTTTCACCAGCTTCCTTGTCCTTCTACGGACTTGTTCCAGCACCACAATGTCTTTCTTGTAGTGAGGGGCCAAAACTGGACACAACACTTGAGGTGTGGCATCACCAGTGCCAAGTACAGAGCAAGCATTGCTACCCCCACACCAACTCAGTTCCATCAGATTTAGACCAAAATTACAGATCTTCCTGTCATGGAACATGAAAGTGGGAAAGTGCATATATAAGAATTACAGAACAATACTGTTGATTACTTGGAAAACATCATAGTATAACTTATGCTCCCTTTGATAGTACACAACTTACTTTTAAAAGAAAGAGGTAACTAACTTTCACAGAGAAACAATTTAAAATTCATTGCTTGTAGTGTATTAAAGAGTGGCTTTTATTAACCCTAGAGAATACTTAGGTATTTATTCAGAGCTGTATTTCCAGTTAATATTTAGTTGGTAGTCAGTAATGTAGCAATAAAATGAATTCGTTTTTCAAGTAAAAGAACAGAATAGATGCTCAGATTCTCCAGCAAAGCTATAATGCATCTTTATTTTCTGAGAAGTGTTATAAACGAACCAATCAATATTATGATTAAAGAGAATTTATTAAAGATCAAAGTATAAAATTTGAAAAAAGAGCCACGAAGCAAAAGCAACGCAGAGCCAGGCGATCGGCGCTGAGGTGAACTGAGTCCGAATCACTATTGGTTCAAATCTCACTAGTTCACCACTGCGGTTTCTATGAGGTGTCTTTTTATACCTTTTTTTTTCTTTGTCAATTTTTGTCTTTTCAGTACAACAATGTAGTTTTTTTCCTGTCCTTCCGCCACGTCTGATGACAGTTCCTGAAATCAGTAGTCGATTTTTGCTGTTGGAATGAGTTTCTGGCGACGTATATTATTTATTGTATATGCACACATGGAATACATATCTGGAGCCATATCTTTGTATATACACATGTAGAATACATATCCTGGAGCTCTGCCAGATGAGGAAATCTCACGAAATGCTTATCTGTGGAATGCACATTGTCAGGGCTTATTCAGACAGAAATCCCTTGAAAAGCACAATTTTGGCGGCCACCTGTTTCTGGCATTTGTGCTTTCTCTCAGCTTCAGTAAAATGTTGTAATGTTAAATTTTAGCACAAACTATTTTGCAACATATACTACAGAAGGAAGTTTAAGGATATCAGATAGGATTATACAGAGGATAGCAATTAAGACATACTAAATCTGTCTTCTAGACCCATTAAAGATTCCCTGCAAAATACCAGCTATTTTAAGTGAGAGAAAGCAATTACTGCTCCTTCATGTGGGCAGTTTCAAGGCTGAAACTTAAGTCTTTCTTTATTGCATTCCAAGTAAAACAAGATGAAATTAGTGCAAAGATACTGTTTGACATTTAGGTGTGCTGTGACAAACTATGATCTCTGAGTTCAGACCTGCCATCACTCCTGTCATGGAATGGGTGCTGAAGCAATGGATTCCAGCTCTGACAGGGAGTACTCTGAGAGTGCTGTGTTATCGTGTTTGGTACAACTGTGAAGTTTGAAGATTTTTGAAAGGTCATTTATAGTACATTAATGGTCTGAAAGTTTTTTCTGGTTATGTTAACAATAACCTCAGAAAAAGCTTGCAGGCCTGAAATATCTATTAGCATACATGTATCCAACATTGATTCTACTAAGTGTCAGAAAGAAAAGAGCCACAGCCATATATTAGAGTAGGTCAGATGTTCTGCACTAGGAAAGATGTGCTTTACGCTGTGGGAGACATCTTTGTGCAGAGTTCACTTCTCTGTCCTCCTTCCTCCACATTAAATTCTCCTTCAATAAAAATATTGATTTTGAAATCTCACTTTAGTTGGAAATCTCAGTTATAAGGGTTTTTTTGGTTTTCTTTTTAATGGATGATTTTTGTAGACAGCAGACTACCAGTTAGTTTTAAAAAGACCACTGAAGGCTTTTAGTTCTTCCCCTGACTGAATTGTTTTTAATAACATACAGCAAATCTAGTAGCTGCATTTATTTCTGCTTCCTGATATGAGGTAAATTATGGGTTGTCTGTAAAATCATATGGCCAGTGGCCAGGCATGACTACATTAAAAGGGTAAAGGAGGGGGAAATGCACCAAGAAAGCATTTCTACCAGAGTGACAGGTGTGATGTTTCCTGAATGATGAAAAATTACTGTAAAATATAGTACCAGTTAAAAGCTTAAAATTGATTTAAAATCAAAACCACCTTGATTTACATCTTGGGTATACACTGGGCTTGAGAAGGTTTCTGATAATATTGTCAAGTATTGAATATTTAAGTTTTAAACTAAACATCTCAAGTACAAAAGACCTTGATAGAAAATATAGAAATGTGTTTGTCTAAGCAGGAAAACCTGTCTGTCAATGAGGTGAGAAATGAAAATTGTCCGGAAACATAAATTGACAACTGCTTTCTTGACCTGTCTTGTTAATGGCAGCCAAAAAACACTGTATGGACTCAGCTGACAGAAATAAGACGAAAGCATATCCATGAGAAAGTCAAGAGATACCCTGAACCTAATGTAATCATAGCATAATTGTGAAGATGATTATTCTCTTGGGCTGCAAGAACTTCTGTGTGTCCACAGATTACTTACATGTCTGTTGAATTATCTGATAAGAGAAACTTCACTTGAAACAAAAAATACTCATTCCTTACTGCACCCAAAACCAACTATTTTTTGCTAATACATATTGTCTACTGATTTTCTGCTTTATATCCACTTCCTACATAGGAAGTACTCTTAGGGTAACACTTTTTTGAGATGCTTTTGTACTATGTGAAGAGGAACTTCCTATATATCTCTTGGAGTACTGCTGGAAGTTATTCAAAGTAAGCCCACCTTTAGTTTTACCAAAATTCTCATTGATTTAATTGTTCTGTTGTGCAAATTCCTGATTAAGAATATCTTGTGAAGGGAAAAAAGGATCTGAATATAAATTAGAAATGGATATATGAAATTGGAATATATATGTGTACAGAAATACATATTTCCTGTCTCCTGAGAAAATGATGGGTTAAGCTTAGTGGGGATGTTTGCAAATCTCACATAGTTAGCTTTACCAGCTAACTGAAATTAAAGCTCTAGAGGGTAAAATGCAAATGATTTGATGAAGGATAGCAATTAGCTCTACTGTGTATGAATATTGTTTAGCATGAAGAGTTCAAAGAAAATCATTGAACATTCCATATTTGGCCTATCGCATGAAAAAGATTCAACATAGGATTGAGAGCTGTATTGTGATAAGAACTGTATGGTATGGTATGGTATGGTATGGTATGGTATGGTATGGTATGACATGATAGGTAGAAGTAAAATTTTACCCCAATTTTCTAAGAAGCCTTCTCCACCTAAGGAGCTGCATTACTGTTTTAAAGTGCAGTATTAGAGAACCATTACAAAGCTGAAAATATAAGTGTTAAGAAAAGTATAAATCTATTTAAAAATGTGGAACTAGAGAAAGTAACTTTTAATATATTTTTATTGTTGTTCTGAAACTGAAACTAAGTGGAGGTAACTGGTTATGCAATATCATTTATAATATAGGCTTGATTTGGACAGTATCAGACCATGCCTGTGCACTTTCAGTCCTTCAGTCTATTATCCTTAAAAACCATCAAAATAGTGTCAGTAGGACCTTACCTACAAATATTTGTGGTATTTTTATGCTAATTACTTTATTCCCATAGACAAACCCTTCACTGGTAATCCATAAAGAAGAAACATACAAGATTAAAATGGATGACTTTATTTTTAAAAATTTCTCTTGAGTACACGTGTTGAAAGAGAAGAACTACTTTTGAGTAGCTTAATAAGGGGGAAATCACAGAGATTTCATTTTGCTTGCAGTTTCTGTTAATAGTAGTGGATCTTATATTGGTTAATTTTAATTAACAGTAATTGGGTGTCAAATTGAAGTCAGTCTCTTCAGCTTCCAGTGCAACTGCTGGAGAAAGATAAGGGCTATCAGATGGCAATTCATGTTACTAAAACTGTTGCTGAAAATAGTTGCACCCATTCTGCCAGTGTGCTTATTTCTCTGTATTGGCAAAGATAGCTGGCTTGAGCAAGAGACCTGACTCTTCCAGGACAAGCTGAGTGAGGTACCATGTCATACGTGGTGCATGAGAGTGACAGGCTGTGTTCTGACTGCACGTGAGAGGTGGCTGACAGCTGTTGTGGCAACAAGGCACAGAGCTTGGAGAAAGGTAGAATTACTATTCGTGTGGGCTTCCACGACCAGGCTCCCTGTAGCAAAGTAGTTGTGATCTCTAACACAGAACCTTCAATCAGGCAGTTTGCAACTATTTTTTATGACTAGGTTACACACTGAAGGTATAAAGGGCTCTGAATTCCTGATAATTTTCTGTAATAGAAAAGCTATGGCAGATACATAACAGGGAGACAGAAAACCACTTTTACCATGGTGAGAGGGAGTTACTAGTAGTTTAGAGTCTGATGATTCTATGATTTTTTCAGGAGCTTCCTTGTCAGTATACAATACAACATGAAAAATCAAAAAGGCATTCAATATAAAACAAAGAGAGGAGTCTGATAGAATTGTTTTAGAATAAAATATGAACAATATTTCTAATTTTGGCACATTGCTGAGTCAGTGTGACACAGGCCTGGTCATTTTAATTTCTTCTTACTGTAAAGCCAAAATGGAAGCAAATGCAAATTTTCATATTTTATATGTATATAAGACTTTCCCTATTCTATGCATATAGCAATACATAATTTACAGCAGGGTTGAAGAAAAGATATCAGTATTACATAGAATGCCTTAAATCTACTGATATTTCTGTTGGATTCAGAAGGTATTTTGTCTCTTTGCTTTTCTTCCATACAATACATCTTATTCTTCTGGTGTTATCTCTTAGTTCTCTGTTTCCTGACTCTTTTTTCTACTTCTGTTAATTTTCAGCCTAATTCAATGGAATATTACCATGCTTGCATTATCAGGAACCAGAAATCATCACTTTAGAACCACAGTTAGAGGTGTTGATAAATGATGGGGATTTTTGCTTTAATAAAGAAATACTTATTTAAGAGCAGTAACCTTTTCATACTAGTGAAGATTTTCAAAGGAATTATTTTCACTCATGCTCAAGCCTTATTCTGCTGAACATATACAGCCTTGTAACTCCAAAACATTCCTCATAGCCAAAGTTTTGCTTTTCAAGCCCACACATTTCACATGCTTATTAATGATTCATTTGTTCCTATGCTGTCTGTTTTGGTAATGGACCCGCCATCTGATTCATCATGGCAGGTCTTTGCTGCCAAATCATTCCTCATCTGATGGTTGACTTGTTGTACTCCTTGTTCTCCCACCTAGGATTTCTCCAGACTTTTGCATCTTTCCTGCATAATCTCCTGCTGTGAGGAAGTCTGCTAGGCTCTGGCTTGGGCTGTGCTTTGGTGACTGTTGCACAGCTGTGAGCAATTAGAATTCTTATAAGAAGGAAACTGACCTCTGTCAAACTCCTGGGTTATGAGAACCTGCCGAAGAGTGGAAGCATCACTACTGAATTTGCAAGAAGTGAAGAGCATATTCACTTCCATATGAAAATTTCTTTGAAAATAATGTATGTTAAAATGAAGAGATGTCAAAATATATGTGTGAAGAGCTGTGTTCATTTTTATTCTTTTGAAACTAATGTGATTGTTTATTTCATTTATTATTTTGATTTTTAAGAAAGACCTGACCTTGCAAATTGCCTATGGCAGCAGATTCCTGGCCTCATGTGGAGACACATTAACATCAGCAGAAGTCTACTCAGTTGATTTACTGCAGAAAGGCTCATAATCATAAAAATCTTCAAGACAAGATTTGTGCTTTTTACTTTCTTTAATAAAGAACCAAGTATATAAATTGTTCAGAATAAATAATCATGTCAATAACTGCAGAAGATTTTCATGAACAAATCCTGCCTTTCCATTTTTAAAAATGACATATCTGGCACAATGTTATAGGTAGTAAAGGTTTGATTGAACATGCTAATCTGAGCAGACCATGTTCAGAAGGAATAGATTGTCTTTATATATTGTTCTCCACTTTGTCTAGTATTGTCTTTCACCATATATTAAACAAGCATTCTCTTTTCCTCCTTATCTCTTTAATATCACACAGATTGTTGAAATAAATCTCAAATTTTCTTCTATTACATCTCATTTACATCTATTCTTGATAGATTTCTCACTGTTTTCAGAACTGGTAATGTAATGAAAATTACAGGAGTCATGAGAAACTGGGAGAGAAGATAAAGGCAAAATTATAAAGTAAACAAAAATGAGAAAAAGTAGGGAGGGGAAACAGGGTTTTATTTAGAGATATTAAAAAATATAAAAGTTCAAAATTTATCCAAATGCGATGCAACAGAGTAGGTGAACTAAAGCCATTAAGGAGGTTATTCCTTCTAGTTCATCTGTTCATCTGTACATGGAGCTGAAAGCTAAATAAATCCTCAGCAAGCAGAGGTGAATGTCTGCTCTTTGATGGCAGGTGTCTGTGCTGCTCTGTTCAGAAAAGACATGGCTGCACACTTGTTAGTATTTGACTGTGCTGGCATATACCAGCAAAATGGTTCGTTCACATGTGGGATTAATTTCAACTATTCAGGGAGCAATAAAAATCAATGCAGATTTTCAGAAAGATACTTCACCATCTTTTCCTCATACAGAATTAAAAAAAAAAATCCTAAAATTTAAAAAGTGTATAAATTTAATTTTTTTTAGCTCACAAAAAATATTTCATATTTTTATCTTGGGAACTTCTCTGGTTTGTGGAAACATTCTTAAAAACAATGACAAAATACAGCCAAAAATATCTTTTGTCTCTTATTCCTATGCTAAGTATATTGCAAGTGCCATGCCAACAGCCTCAGTGGAACTGCAGTTGCCTCTAGTCTCAAACTAAGGTTAGATTGGCCAGACCTGAACAAACCAAAAGCCTTGCATCTTGCCTATGATGGAGACTGACAGCAGGTGACTTGCAAAGAATGAACACAGAGCATATAAAAGGTGTCTTGGGGCTTTACTGAACACCGGAAATGCTGCATTGTTTTTCCACAAATTAATCTGTGATTACTGTACGCCTTAGTTGCTACCATTGGGCTGAAGCCTGATTCAAACTATGTTGGGAGATTTCTTGATCAGCCACAACTTAATTGTTGGGGTAGAAGAAACTAGAGTACTAAGCAGTTTTATATATTGGTCTGTAAAAAAAAGCCCAGAGTGGTATTTTTCCCAGATAGCATGGATCTGGGAAACCTTACCTCCATTTAGTCTTCTGAACAATGCTAATTTTTCAGTATTCTTTGCACAGATCTGTTAGTCATTTAAGTTTATCTGCCCCTTATTATCAACTGAATGTCACACTAAGTACTGTGATTAACATATAGCAAGAAAAATGTTTTTATGTCCCTCAGGTCCATTTTATTTCTATTTATTCAAAGGACATTGAACTTCTCTTTAAAACCATAATTTCAGTATTTCATAAATTTTTCTTTTTGCTGAGAGATATAAACATTTTCTTAAAAATAAACCCCAAGCCATTTCTTTCTGGAGACCATTGGTAATTTAAAGAAGTAATTTGTCTCTTTAACCTCTTCATGTGAAATCTAATTTAACAGAGCAGTGGAATCCTTAACTAGAAATCCAGGGACCTGGATGTTATCCAAACAAGTCTAAATCTAGATCACATCAATATATTTTTTATTGAAAGCTTTCTGCAAATCAAGGAAATCAAGGGAATATATCCAGGTTTTGGGGTGCAATTGTATTTTAATTATTGTGTTATTATTACATATTAATAGCTTACTTACTTGCCATAAATTTTTAAAAATAATTGCAGAATTCAGAGATATAAGCAGATCTGATGTTTTTAAATATAGGCTTCAAAGATCATCTACCATAGTGAATCATCTTTATTAATGGCTGCATCTCTAGTCTGCCTCCTTTGCAAATCAAATGAATCCTACTGAGAGTGTCAAATGCAAATGTTAAATTACTTTCTTTCTTCTCCTTATGTGCCCAGCACTGATGCTGCTGCATGGGATCCTTGATCAGTAGGAATGACTATCTGTAGATAAGCCATGCTGCTGAAGTGTGAAAAATATCTAGTGCAATTTTGCTAGGATTATTTCCACAATGACATCACTTCTGACATTGACCATGGAAATTCTAATGGTTGAGTTTACACTGTTGTTGACTTATTTGCAGCCACAATAATTTAAAAAAAATCAAGTTAAACCAATCAAAAGTTACAAAACCAGACTCTTCTTCTTTTTGCAGTGTCATGACATAGGAGAGAAAAAGCAGATATTCCATTATGTTCTGAAGTTACTAGAGTTACTAGAACTTTTGTTTTAGCAGTATTTCATTAATAAGGCACCAAAGAGTTCAGCAATGCAAATGATAGAACAGACTCCCATTTTATTTTTAGCCTTAAAATATTGTAGTCATAAAACCTGTCATTATTAATTCCGAAGCTGAATCACAGATAGCAAAGACAAAAAGGGCTTTAGAATGATGGGATCTTCTGGTCTTCTCTTGATGACTATTATGGGGACTGCATCTGTGAGGACAGTTTCACATTTTTTTTCCTCAAGAATGACAGGTTTTCCTTTTACATATATTTCTCTGATTTTTTGTTTTCTCTTATTTCTACATACCACGTCCCACATTAAAATGAATTTGGCCCCAGGAGAACAAAGTGAACTTGGACCAAATGGTATCAATATTTGATTCAGAACTGGAACTGTCCCTGTAATTTTTGCTGACATCTAACTGGAATTAAACAGGAACATTTTCAGTCACAGATGATGTTAGAAATAAAGAGCTGTTGTTCTAGTTTAACTTCTTGTTCATTATGTGAACACAGTTTATACAAGATAAGTAAATGACAAAGCTACAGCCGAGGCTGTAAAACAAGTTACTAGGAGGTCACATGTTGCAAGTTCAAGTCGTGTGTTGTGGTTTCACAACGCATCAGCAATGACACTGTATTTACAGGTTTTTGCAGCAGAGAAACACTGAGGTAGTTTGATATCAAGCAGGTAAGTTGCTTCATGCTCACTGTAGTGCTGGGTCATGGGCCTAGCACAGTTATTTTGTGGGACAGCATCCTCAGGAGACACCATCTGAGCACTGCTGTGGAACAGCTGACAGCACTAGCTTACAGTATAGATCACCTGCAAGCTGTGTTGTTCAGTTGCCTCCTTCCTCAACCACCATTCCATCAGCTTCTTGATAGTAATATGGAAAAGCTAGGGAAATGCCACTCTGGAATGAAAACCATTAAGGCATTTTGCTTTCTAAAGTTTTATTTTGTTTTCTTCTCCTATGATAAATTCAGTATCTAAAGTAGTGTCATTCACTGTTGGATGCTGTCTAACAGAAAATAATCCAGCCCCTTAAACTCTAGTCCAGTAAACTGATATAGGATTTTTCTTAGGAATGGGGACTGTCATCTTTAAAGAGAGATGCTTATTGCCTATGTTGCTAAGTAACCTGAAATCATTACATCTTCTTAGTACTAGCTTGAGTGCAGGATAAAGAAAACTTTTCTTAGCAAAGTTCTGTATGAGACAAGGGCATGCTGATAAAATCCATGGTTGGGTGGAAAGGAAAATGCTGACTGAAATAGGAGCTTTTTAATTTTAAAAACTGCTCTACAGATGATGTTGGTAACTACTTTCCTGTGACTTACAGTAAAAGCAGAAACATCAATCACTTGACAGAATGACTCCCTCTACTTTCATTTTCCTATTTATTCAATAGTATTTTGCAGTTAAAATACACCAACAAATCAAAATAGCCTTTGTGGTTGCCACTACAATTTGGGGAGGGTCTACAGAAACCCAAGTTTTCTTATGCTATTCTAATTTATACTGTCTGCCCTGAAGAATTTATTTCCAAGAAATTTATGACCAGAATAATTCCCGAGTAATAGAGGTTACTATGAGTATGTGTAAATTAACATGAACAAAGAAGATGTTTCATCAGTCCTGGCTTCATCAAAGATAAAATTCCTGGAAATAAGAAAGATAAGTAGAAGAATTTCAAGCAGCATTTCATGTTAGTACAGTAACAGATAATATGAAGGTGGTTTCATATTTCATAATATCCTTTAAAACAACTGCTTTTTCAAGCCAATTTTTTCTTGCCCACATTTCTCTGCTTGACTTGAATTATTTTTTTGTTATTTAAATGTGAACAGTGATGCGCTCTAGTTAAAAATGCAACTTCTGGGTTACATATTTTTAACAACAGAATACAAATAAATCCGACATTTTTGACATTTGTCACTGCAGGATTTTGATACATCTCGAACCATATTAGGAACAAAGCCTTAGACTGAAAATTAACATTTGGTGGGAAGATTTGAACCAGGCTTTTATGATTGTTGTTGCCCAGCAAATTCTAACTAGCTTAAGACAAAACCACCATCCATTTTAAAACAGAGCACAACCTGAAGCTCCTGGGAAAAGGTGAGAGGACCTGCTCTGACATATGCTGGTCAGAATTGCAAGCATCAAAAAGTACATATAGCATACACAGGAAGTTGTTGATATATTAGATGAAACCCTTCATATAATATTTGTGACAGAAGATGAATGGACTGTTCACCTCCAGGAAAATTGGACATTCAGTATTTTAATATGAAAACTGGTACATGGATATAGCAGCAAGCACTAACACTAGAAAACTTGAAAATGTAATAAAAAGGCAAATAGGGATTATGGAAGATGAGCTAAACTTAAGAAAAGGTAAAACAAAGTAGGCACATACGTCATGAAGGTAAATTCAGAAAAAGGAGCCATGAGCTGAGGAAAAGCCAGAGTGCTTTTCAAGAGACATCCTAGCAATGAGGCAGATCTGAAGACCCAGTTCATCCCATCATCTGAGTTTAACCAATCTCCACTTACGCAGACGGAGAAATTAAAAGACTTATGACTACAAGAGTTATACTGCAACATTCTTGGGTTTGGTCACTTCAGAAAAAAAGAAATAAAAAAGACAAGAGAAACCATTTACTTACATTTTACTCAAGGCAATGTACATGAATATAAGAAAATATATGTATTAACCACTGGCGGGGGGGAAATATTATGAGGCATTGTTGATGCCAAATAATTTTTATGCTTTATTAATGAGCAATGTCTGATCGAAAACCCTAGATAAATTTACACATTTAAAAACATTTATACTTCAAGAGTTTTCTTTAAACTGCCATATTAGCTGTGCTCACTTTGTGTTTTAGAAAAATCTAAGTGATTTTAGGGATAAAAGCACAACCAGTTGACATAAATTAGCTTTTATTCCAGAGAAAAGTAGATAACTATGACCAGAAAACCACAAGGAGTAGACTGAACCATAATTGTTTGGTTAAAGATAAACTGCTATAGGTAGTATCCACAGAATGAAAATGGTGTAGCTGAAACAGAAGACAAGTTAAGATATTCAAGTGCATTTCTCTCACATGCACTGCAGTGACTTAACAGCCAAGAAAGAGAAAAAATATTTGTCAGCGGAAAGATGCAAAAAATTACATTTCTACTCAATCTAAGTCATAAACTATGGTTAAAGCACATGTCTACAATGACATCCAGTGTGTGTAAGGGCTAAAGTAACTAAAAATAAGGACTGAGAAACTGAGATTGGTACTTTTGGATACCCTATTCCTGAAGCAGGAAAATAGTATATACAAAAATTGGGTTGTCCACAGATGCTTTAAAGGCAGATATTTGGGTTTTTTTTTCAAATAGCACAAACAAATGTCTTATACTTGATAACATAAGCTTAGTATCAATATGGTTCCACAGAGAAGGAAACTTCAGAATTAATATGTGGTTATAAGAAGATTCTTTCTTGAAATATGCTGAAACGCACCACACAGTAGTTACAGATGCCAATAGGAAGCTGGAATATCCCCTCTCCCATGAATACAAATTTTATTTTTCTGTATAACTTAGGATTTATTATACATATTTCCAGATATTTCCAGATATTAATTTCAGTGCACTTTGCTGATTGCAGCTGCTGACTGAAATATTTGTCAAATTTTAATAGAGTACAGAGCAGATCTAGGCAATCAACATATTGATCTGATTTTTTAAAAGACTACTGTTGGGAAATGGCCATTTCTGGCTGCACAGACATAAGGTATAAGTGAGCAATCCAGACTCCATAGATAAGTGTTAGGCCTCTGCTCAAGGCTGTTCTCAAAACAACTGTGGGAAAGGGAGACATGAGAGCTGTAAACAAGGTGCAGGTGTCTAGAGATTAGCTTGGCAGAAGAAACTGTTGATGTTATTGCCTTCTGAGACCAGTCTGTGTTTTAATTAGATTAGAGAAAAATCCCGTGTGAAACTTCTGTAAGTGAATAATATTTTGAGCACGTAAGGTAGTATAAGTATGTGCACTGTCTGACAATAAACGAGCTTGATTTATGAACCACATTGGATCGTCGTCTTGCTCCTCTCGCCGACAGACTACTTCTAGGCAAAATGTGGACTATATTAGCCAGAGCAGAAGTGTCAGAGGGCACGAGGGATTTTAAACCACAACAGCAAGAGCATATTTCCAGACTCTCTCCCAGCCAGGTAGGGAGCTTTCCAAGGTAGATATTTGTTTACAAATAGGATAGAGATTCAGAAAAATGTGATAGAAGACACACTACCTCTGTTTTAGACCTGAAAAATGTGAGAGTAGGGTAACTTACACACTAGATTTATTTGAGTTAGCTCTGGCCTACCTGATAGCAAGATCTGTCTGGAGGGTTTAATTCAGTAAGTGTGAATTTAAATGACTTGCACTCAAGATTAGTTTCATGGCAACAATCAGATACTGGATAAGGGTTCACATTTGAGGCAAGAATCACTAATGAACCAAAGGTATTCAGCTTTTTTGTGTGGCTGAGTAGCATGTGAGAGGGGGACTAGTAAGTTTTATGTGAAATGTATGATTCAATGTACTAAAACCATGAACACAGTCCTTCCAGGCAGAAGATAATGGTTTTTCCTCACAGTAAGCTAATCACTGGAGAATAGTTTATTTAAGGACTAAGTCAGTCAATAGATGAAGACAGCCAGATCCCTAATCTTACATTGTCAAAACAAATTCTTTTAACTTCTGCCAGAAGTAGTTCTTGTGTTTCAAGGGAAAACACAGGGCAAAGCAAAAGTGCAAGACACGCCAGAGGTCAATCGAATATATTTTTTCAGTCTAGTAAGGGCTTGTGTTTCAGTGTCTGGAAGAGTGTTTCACATAAATGTAGCAGGAAAGGTATAACAAACTTTGCTTGGGGAAGGATGTCTGTCACTAACTAGCTCAGTTTTAGGAAAAAAGGTGCTGGAGCAAGAATGTGAGAAGATCAAGGCCCCTCAGGGAGCTGAAGTCTGAGTTGAGTTCTCAGTGGGAAAGTGTTAGCCAAACATCCCGAACACCATATTTGTTCCAGCATTAACTTAAAAATCCTTTTTTTAAAAAATTTTCCCTAGGAAGTGAAATTTTATTTTAGTTTTATTATCAATATTATTTCTATCTGTCCCTAGGGGAATTATATCTTCTATATTATCCCACTAGTACTCTTAAATGGGTAATATTTCTTTATGTATTTTCCCCTTCACTGTACTTACAAGTTTGCTTAGTTAATTATTAACTGTAACAATTATTAGTATGCTGTCTTTCCTCCTCTTTGAGCATGAGTATAGAATCACTAAATCAAAATGGACCTATTACAAATTTCAGAGGTACGGGAGAGCTCAACTAAAACAATGCTCTTTCATTCAAAATTACCTTACATCAACTGTCTGTGAACCACAACTCATATTACAGTATACTGTTTTGGTGTCATTTTGTTTAATTCTCTAAGTCTAATTTTGTGACACATTGTGTAAAATGCCCTACCAAACTGAAGTTATACTTGTCTCGTTTAGTTCCCTTTGTTAACTGAAAATGTAATCTTATTCAAAGTAATTTAAATTTACTTTCCATTTTTATACTTTAAACATTTTCACTGGCTATTATTCTTGTCTTTGTTTTTAACCTTTGAATGCTCATAGATTTTAATTTCTAATATTTGTTTCAGTATTTTGTTAGGAAGATAATTTCTCAATCTCTTCTTTGTCCTATTTGCTCTCTGCCTGATGCTCTTTTTCTCCCATAGTGACTGTTTAATGCTTTTCTTTCCTGTAGTGAATTCTGCCTGGAGAAATAGGGACCAAACCTCAGAGCAGACTTTGCACAGCTTAGCAGAATTCAGCAAAAAAGTGGTGACAAAAACTCCATCATGTGAAGTACTGGAATAAAGAGTCTCAAAAGTTTATACTGCAAACCAGTCTGATTTTGGACTGGGTCATCAGCATCTCTACAGTTTGATCAGCAAGCCAGCACAGAGGTGTCTGTCCATCCTGACAGAGGGGCAGCCTGAGGATGGGCCTTATAGAATGTGGTGGAGAAGGGATGTCTTAGTCTCTTCCAGAGACACAATTTTTGCTGTCAGTTCACTGAAAGGTGCAACTTAGCATCATCCTCTCCATGGGAATATGGTATGTACATCACAGTCTTTTCTATGAGTAATATGCAAATACAGTTCTCAAATTAACCTTGACTTATTGAGCATCGTGTTGAATGGCAAAGTAAACCCAGTCTTGTTTTCATGCTTGTCTTCACTTCAAAGTTTCTCTTCTAGCTCTGTTCCTGAGTTTAGAACACACTTTGTGTTCTGAGACTTAGATCATGATGGAGACAAGAATTGCATTGCCTGCTGCTGTTTTAAATATTCAACATTCCTAAAAAGTTATTGCACGTTTCTAAGAGTTGATGGGTATGTGATTGCATTTTTGTGTCCTTCAAAGACCTTGAGAAACTACTGAGAATAGGGAGGTTAAGTTTCAATTTTGTTTTAATGAAATACTGATGTCTTGAGAAGCTATGGAGATAAGGAGAGAAATAACTACATGATAAATGGGGAAAAGCAGAGATGTAACAGAACTAGGAGATACAAGACTCTTTATAAATGAAAGGCTTGAGGAATGTGCTGTGGGAAATAAAATAAGGAACAGTGAAAAGGAAAAATCTCATCTTTATATTGTGAGTTTCTATTTTTGTAAATCAGTGATAGTCACAAGAAAACTGCTTTGAGATCAACATCTGGTTCTGAGATCAGATTATGGTAATGCAAAGTGGATTGCTGTTCAAGACTGGGTGAATGACTCGAAAATTTGCTGAGCTGTTGCTGCATGACTCTTCAAAGTCAAAGTTAGATTATTAGAGATAGAAAGGAGACTGTGCAAGAGTTAGTTCTCCCAGGGTTAGTGCAAGCAGCTTCCACAAGATTTTGTCACTAGTTTGTGATGAACCTGGTACTCTTGTTTTCAAAAGAGATAATTGAGGAATGAGTTTAATTTTTTTTCCAACAGTTTAAAATAAAGAACAGCATGACAAGAATATTAATTTTGATTTTTCATTTTTGGAAGTGTTGAGTTTGTCTGCCCAAAACTGCACTTTTGAAAAATTGTGATCTTATTCTGAGATTGACACACTCATGTCTCTGCCCAACACCTGCTTCTCAGCTAACTAATACTGCAAAACTTTTGAGCACCTCATTTTAGAGTGCTACAATTCTATAGTAAGCTTAGGAGAAAAATCAGGAAAGAAGTATTAAAATAGATGAAATTCATTGTCATAGACTTAAAAATGTCAGGATGATTTCTGAGTTTACGTTCCTCAAACAGCAAGTATAATTATTATATAACGTAAAATGTTTACACCAGTTCTTGGCACAGAAAACTGTTTTCCTGCATAATTATTAATGTTAATAAGTACAATTGCTTTCGACAGAACTGGATGATTTTAGATTGTTAATGCAAAATCTTTTTAACGCATTTGCAAAACTGTAATAATTTACCTTTACCCTGGGCAGATTTTTTCAGAGGTTCTCCGTTGTGTTTTTTTTTAAATACAGATTATTTTCTTTAACAAAGGAAAATTTCAACTAAAATAACTTGTTATTATCAAATGACAAACCCAAAATAATTTGCTAATGAGAGTAATGTTCAGCCCTCGAGGGTGGAGGACTTCTCTCCCCACATGAAATTGTGTTGAAAATATCCACTGGTTGGTGCAAAGTTTCCTGTTCCAGAGGCAAAATATTTGGTTTTATGCCTGCTGAGTCAAATCTGCTAGAGATGATTTAATAGAACCAAATAGAGAGAAAAAGGAAAACTGCTTAACTGCCTTTTGATTTTTGATTGCAGCATGGTAGCAAAAGGTCCTCCAGCACACATTGTTTTGTCTCTCTAGGCAAGTGCAGCTGTGAAGAGGGCTCCCATATCCAACTGAAACTGAGATGCTAGAATTAAAAGTAAAGAATTAACACAGAATAAAAATGAAAGAGTTAAGAGAAATATATGGTTATAGCTGCGTGAAATTAGTTCAGCAAACAGGAAATTTACTGAAAATACACAACTGAGATCCAGAAATCCATGAAGAGTTTCATTCCTAAAACAGTCAGGGAGATATGTGATCTATTAGTTTCAAAATCACTCTAAAATGTAAAAATGTAAAAAAGATATTGAGAAATAATACACATAGCAAGTTTTGCGCTTAACGTGAAGATGTATAGGAGTCTTTGAAAATTCAAAATATGATTGGATTTTGGGGCTTTTGCTGGGGCTTTTTGTTTTTTTTTGTGGAAAAAAAATTAAGCATAATTTTTCAGGTCCACTGGAAAAAGATTATTCTTTCCCCCAGTTTTAAGTTGAACAACCTACCTGAAAGTCCATTATACATGTCATTCTTGTTGCTTTCAAAGTCACTTTTCAACCATGAAAGCATGTTCTGCTGTTCCTTTTTCTGCTTCATCTTCCTTTATCTTTCTCAATGCCTTCCACCAAGTTCCACTTTGTCTGATATCTCCCTTAGCAATCTCCTCCCGTGATCAGTCTTCCATCTGGTGATCTCTTACTTAGTTATAGCCTCCTAAAATAAAAATTAGAAGACCCTGCCTTGCTTTGGCAAATCTACCGTTCAAGGTTGCTCCATTTGAATAGATGATGAT
The DNA here is from genome assembly GCA_034509425.1 of Eopsaltria australis. Classification (NCBI taxonomy): domain Eukaryota; kingdom Metazoa; phylum Chordata; class Aves; order Passeriformes; family Petroicidae; genus Eopsaltria; species Eopsaltria australis. The sequence goes on from JAVTVJ010002515.1 coordinate 26,728, forward strand.
CAAAGATTAGTAATCTTCACTGTGCAATATTTCCACTGAATTAGAGGTATTATCACCTCCTCTGGAATTATCCCTTTATGGAAACAAAAGTTAATACAGGATGTGATTAAATTATGTATTCAAAATATTTATGAAGTCCTTCTCACATTTACACAGTTAAATTCTAAATGAAAGGCAAAAAATGAATTTTACATTTATAATCTCCATAAATTTTCATATAAATTTATTTCCAGAGCCCTTCTATACAAGAATTAACAAACTTCACATCTTTTTCTCCATATTTTTATTTCCACTCTAAACAAATTTCCTATTTAATACAGGCTTTAGAAATGCATAATTTTTGAATTCTTAACAATAGGGAAATAATTTTTATTTAATATAGAAGCACTTTGTTATAGTTTATTTTTGCTTTTTTTTTCTTTAATCTTTTTATTCTGCGTGCAGGATTTATTACTTTTGATATAGTGTATTCAGAAACTATGCTTTGATGGTTTAGTGTGTCTTTCTAGTACAGATGACAGCAAATCATTGAAGATCCTTTATGGCATTGTTCGCAAAGGAAAACAAAATGACACTTCCAAGATAGACTATTCTATCCCCACAGCAATAAATTAAAAAGGAAAAATATTTCACAATTCTAGTACTTGAAAGAGGTTTTTTTCCTTTAATTTGTTCCTTGCATATTCTTTTTGTAGATGATACTGATATTGTGGTATTTTTTTTCTTCACAGATAATTCCTGGCATCAACGTTGGCTTCTCAGTGTCTCTCTGAGTTGGTAATCCATTGCTTCCTTCAGATGTCACTCTTGCTTTCCACAAGACATTTCCAAGGGAGGAGTTGGGGCTGTATATATACCTCACTGCAATTTTATTTGCCTCTCAGCAGTATTGCCCAGTTGGTGGATCAACTGAAGTGTATGTGCACTATGGGAGAAGTAAGTGAAGAAAATGCACTTGAAGGTTGTCTCATATCTATCCTTGCAATATTTTATTAGTCTAAATACAGTATTACTCAAATTAACCTACTTGCCCAGGAAAAGGGAAATACATTCTTTACATTGGCATAGCAAGAGCTAATCAAGAATTCAGTCCATGAACACCTGGTGGAAATAAAAGTGGTCCTTAAACTTGAAAATATTGTCCCTGCTCTGCCTCAAAATTGCAGAGCAAAAGATATTTGAGTGGCTCAGTGGGGCTAATACATGTGCACAAGTAACTTCAAATGAGTTTGCCTTTAATTTGTTGACTTCAGATCAGAAAAAATTGTCAGAGATTTGTAATGAATGCCCAGGAAAAGCTGTGCTAGGTTTATGCAGACTAACTATACAGCACTTGGCAGTCATTTTCCTTTTTTAAAGCAATGTGCATGATGGAGTTGTGTAATGGAAATCTTAAGCCAACTTTTGATCATGGAGATTATTTTCATCCCATAACTTTGAATGTATCTTGCACTCACCACCATTTTTATATCTTATAGATCTTTCCATTGTCACTATTGATGTTTCTGATAAACCTTTCTGGGTGTACAGGATTCAGTACAGTCGAATTCCCAGAGAAAACTATTTCAGCATTCAGATCTGAATGACTGTGCTTTTTGATCAGATAAAAATAGCTGATCAAGAGTTGGTCTAAACTGCACTAAACAACTCCCATCACATTCTTGTTAAGCACCTTTCATGCAAAAAAAGAAAAAAAAATGTTCTTGGATATATTTTTATTTCCTGAGAGCAACAAGCTTTATTCTTGTATTTATCCTAATTAAGCAGAGTTTCAGTGACAGCCAGCAGAAGCATCTTTGTAAGCCACCTGAGATCACAATCAGGACTTGACTACTGGAAGTCATGGACATTTCTTTAGGTCAGGGGAACATCTTTGAGGAGCCTAGAGATGCTGGATTTGGCTGATTGTGAAGATCTATTCAGGTGGCTGCAGAAAGCTGTATGCTTTCACATATTAACTAATTGGCTATAAAAATTGCTATTCATTTTTATTTAAATAAAAACCTTTTCAGATTGCCAGGAGAAGACATCCATCAAGTTATGTAATTAGAAATATTTTTTGGCCTTCTTGTCACTAGACTTCAAAAGATTTTCTAGAAATAATTTCAGGGTTTCTATACCACTTTACCTTAAAAAAAAAGGATAATTTTGAATTCAAAATTCTTTAGTAAATCTCTCAATTTAAACATAATACTGAGTCAAATTAATAACATTTCCTACTCCATTTTCTGTCATGCTGCAATCTACTTGTGATCCCTGGCTCATCATTGAATAGGCTACCACCCTGTTAGGGAAATGGTTTAGTGGTGGACTTGGCAGTGCTAGATTAATGGTTGGACTTGATGATCTTGGAGATCTTTTCCAACCTAAACAATTCTGTAATGATATCTCCATCTAGGTTTTTTAAGGTAGGCAGAAAAACCCCCCACTATCCTATATTTGTATCTCTAATGACTATAAATAAAGCTGGGAAAAAATATGTTGGACTAAGAATCTCAACTTTTAGACAGCTAATGGAAAACACAGTGAAAATTCTTAGATTTTAATTGAGATGTTTAGGCTACCTCTACTGGAAAAATGGAGTCATCATCTGAATCTTCAGAAGCAAATTTTATCTGCCTATCTCAGATGGTTTTTATAGGATGGGATGAACCATCTTCATTAGTTATTCACTATATTTCATTCAAAAAAAGGTAATGTTTTAATTTATACCAAATATTTAACTTTTAGATTGCTAAAGTTATATGAAATGAGTCCTACCAAAGCATGTCTGCCTTTGTTAAAAAGACAAGGAATCAAACTTCAGATACTGATTCTCATAGTACTTTATTTAGCTTTATTTTTAGTCTTGCAACATGCTTTTAGTGGTTTTTAGCTTAAATTTCATACCTTGGTGTAGATTAGATCACAATTGCACTCAACAATACTTGTGAAATAAGGGGAAAAGCACGCTCTCAAGTGGCTTGGCTATTTGGAGACTATGAGAAATTTGGTTTCTTTAAGCTAGTGCTGAAAGAAAGCAATGGGAATTTGTCCACTGAATTGATTACAGAAAATAAATTTTGTTCCAGTAAGTATGCCAGGACCCAGACACAGAAATATAAAGAGATTTGCACCATGTTAATGAAAGCATGGTCAATAAAACCACCTGTTTTAAGTGCTATTCTAAGCCTTGTTATGGTGAAGAAAAGTAAATATTATAAGTTAAAGCACTACCCTTGATGGTTTCTGACATGCAATATTTCCAGCAAACAGAAATTTAGAAAATAGATATCTTGTTTGGATTGCAGAAGGGCATATGCTTTGATAACTCTGCTTTCCATAAATCATGTATGTTCATGATAATGGATCTAATTTCAAGTCTTTACAAAAATGACAAAGTTGATGTTCATGCTAGGATTTATTCTGAGTAAAAGATATAATGCTGTACAATTTTGCATAAAAACTATGTACCTGCAAAACACAAGAGTGCACCAACCTGATTGATTTCTACATATTTTTGCCTAATACATACACAGTAAGTGTGTTTATAAGAAAATTACTGACTCTTGAGGGATGGAGAGATCTAGATAATTTGGAGCATTGGTCAATGCTTGATTGGATGCAATTTAACAAGTCCAAATGTCAGATTCTGCACCTGGGATGAAGCAATGCAGGCACAAGTATAAGCTGGGAGAGGAGTGGCTGGAGAGCAGCCCTGCAGAGAGGGATCTGGGGGTGCTGGCTCACAGCAGAATCCATGTGAGTCAGCTATGTGTGCCCGGGCAGCCAAGAGGGCAAACCCCATCCTGGGGTGATCAAACACAGCACCAGCACCAGCTGGGCAAAAGGGGTGATTATCCCTCTCTATTTAGCATTGGAGCAGCCTCACTGGGAGTGCTGGGTGCAGTTCTGGGCTCCGGGGCTTAAGAAGGATATGAAGGTGTGTGAATGTATCCAGAGGAGAGCAACAAAGCTGGTGAAAGGGCTCGAGGGAATGTCCTGTGAGGAGCAGTCAAGGACTCTGGGCTTATCAGATTTGGAGAAAAGGAGGCTGAGGGATGACCTCATTGCTCTGGACACCTTCCTGAGGAGGGGAAGGGGACAGGGAGGGGCTACTCTCTCTCCCTGAGATCCAGTGAGAGGATACACAGGAATGGTTTAAAGCTGCACCAGGGGAGGAGCAGACTGGACATTAGGAAGCATTTCTTTACTAAGATGATGGTTAAACACTGCCACAGGCTTCCTAGAGAGGTGATTGATGCCCCAAGCCTGTCAGTGTTTGAGAGGCATTTGGACAATGCCCTTAATAACATGCCTCAACTTTTGGTCAGCCCCAAAGTGGTCAAACAGCTGGACTAGATGATTGTTATAGATCCCATGCAACTGAAATATTCTATTCTATTCTAGATAAAATTACAAATTAAGATAGTGATATTAACAGAAAATCACAAAATTCATGAAAATAAATAATTTCCCATTTGGGGAATAATAAATAATCATTGCTGTATTCATTGTGTGAGGAAAATAATCCACGAACACCAGACGTTTATGTCCAAAAAGGAGACAGAGGATTCCTGTAACTTTATTTGAATAAAGGGAGAGGCCATGGGGCATTTCCCCTGGGGTCTCTCAAATTGTGGAGGACGCAGCCTCTTTTTTATCCTAATTCCCCGACTGCAGGCCCTGTTCTCTTTCCCCATTGGCTGAGGTATCCAAGAGCTACAGACTTCCCGGAATCGCCTAATGCCCAAGACCCCCCCTTTCCCAATGTATAATCCCCTCCCCCCTGTCTTTCCCAGAATGATCCTTCTTGGTTCCTTTCACATTCCAATATTCAGTTTTATTTATCAGTAGACCTGTGGTTTGTTTGTAAATGTAAATTTCAATGGAATTCTCCCCGTTGTTTCTTTTATCTCTGGGTGCCGGTCTTATCTCTCAGACACTGTTTGTGAAGACAAGTTTCTTCATTCCTTTTAATTGTAATAAATATACCAAACAGGACTCTGATGTATGGCTTGAATGGATTTCTTAAAGCTCCGTGTCATTTTTATGAGATCACTGTAGAAATGTTTTGCAAAATGCAGTGGTTGCTGTGGTTCACAAGGTCAGATTCAATGTTTGTAACAATTTCATCTGACCTTACAAATGTGAAACATTAATTCTGTGAATAGCTTTATTTTGATAGTAGTAGACAGTAGTCATTATACATTCTGTACAATCTTGCAAGTCTGTCTTTAAAAGTATGCAAGATAGACTTAAATCAATAAGCTTCTTCATTTAATCCCCAAATAGACAAGCTAAAACAAAAGCTTAAACACCCCCACACTTAAAGGGCAATATATTAATTTAAAATTAAAATATTTTCACATTTGAAGAGTTCCAAAAGGCTAGTTTTGATACCCATCTTTGGAGAGCAGAAATATTGTGTCACACAATAAATAATGTATGTATGAAAGAGCTTAGCTTTATGTGGTATTAAGTATGTTAGACTATTGTATTTAGGTTCTTACACCACTTCTAGTTTGTCCGAACAGCTTCAAGACTTTGAGGTGGTGAGGTGACTTAACTCTTAATTTAGTAATGACCTGAGTGGCTCACTCAATCTTATACTATTCTGAATTTTGTTGAAGGTACTAGTTGTTGTCCTAACACCAACATAGTATATTATTTTTTGCTGTTTGTCTTTGAGATCATAAACAAGTGAATAGCATTTCTAATTAATACAACTTTTATATAATTGAAATGCTCTCAGTTTATCAAGTTAATCAAAATCTGGTACGAGTTTCTTGTTCTGCATAAGAACCATTCTGCTGCCTCTGATAAATATTTTTCCTGTATTCAGCCCTACTACTGCTACTTCAGTATTTTTCTTGGTTAATGAAACCCTTTCCTAGTCTGAGAAAATATAAAGTAACTATGTAAATATCTTATGAACAATAAACTACAAATTATCTTGGAAAATATTTGGCTACTGGCTCAGTGGGTGTCTTAGAAAAAAATAGTAGTAAATAATTAACCTGCATGTTCAAAACAGGTGTGTGTTTAAGTTGGTTTTTTGTCAGACCATTTCTAGAACTGGTTCACAAAATTTACAAATTCACTTTTCAAAAATAGGTTTCTACAATCTTTTCAGTAAGGCTATTTATTCAAATCATGTAAATGTTTAGTCTGCTAACCTCTGTGCATATCTGAAATAAACTGTGATTATAGATCAAAACCAATAATTTTTCTCTAAGGTGTTTCAGCTTTAAATATACATAAGTAGATAAAAACTCAGGCCCTCACAGACTGACACAGACAAATTATTTCTAATCTCAAAGTAGCATGAATATAGACAGAAAATAAAAAATCTATGCTGCTTATGTTTAATGAGGAAACTTCTACAATAATAATAATAATAATAATAATAATAATAATTGAGATGTAATACATATTTGACATAGCTGATATGTATTGAAGTTGTTGGTTTTATTTCACATGTCCTGAAGGTTTAAATCACTGCTTAGTTAGACTAAATGAAGTAGGTGGCTTTTCTATTAAAACCACTGTTATAATAACTTCATAGCTGCTGGTTGAGTATATACAGCTTTAATGCAGCCTAATACCTATATAGTCCTATTAAGCTTTAATGAGATGACCCAAAGCAATCTGGCTGGGGCAGCTCAGATCTGACAAAAGGCTAATTCACTCTGTTGAGGATAAGAGACAGCAGACAGACTCAGGAAAAGAAGTAGGGAAGCAATGTAAGATCAACAGCCTAAGGTTTTTGCAGGAAGCATGACCATGAGACAAGATGTTTGTGCTGAGATTTTACCAAGTGAAAAGGCACGCAGAAGATGTCTAAGGGTTGTTGGAGGCTGAAATCACTGTCTGAGGAGAGTGGGGTGTTAGACAGTGTAGTGGTTTCAGTTTGCCTATTCAGGTTTGTGGCTAAATGCTAGCACACTTACTTAAATTTACTTGATTGTTTGTTGTGAGATAAGGATTAGGAGTAGGCAAAGCAGGCTCAAACTTTATGAAGTACAAAGAAGTTTTATTAATATATCTAAGACAAAGGGAAAAAAGAAAAAAAAAAACTTCAAGAAAAAAAACTAGAACAAACTCTTCAGACCACCCCTCCTTCCCCACCTCTCCATTTCATTCTCCCTGACAACATACAAAAGACAACACTTTGACTTCTAGTCAGTTTACCACTTCAGAAACAGCTCTTGTTCTAGTTCATTTAGGGAGAGAAGTTTCTTTTGCTTACACCATGGATCTTCTGTAAGAAAAATACAGTTTTTATGGGTCTTCTGCCTCACCATTAACCGCCGCCCGGAGTAAAGTCTAACTTAATGGTGGATCTCTCCCACACCAGTAGCCTTCCCACAGCCACTTGGGTGGGTTATGAACAGTCCACAGGGTACCTGTTTTAAGGATGCCCAGTTCAATTGCAGCAACAAAGAAAATCCCTTCTTCTGTGCTTAGCAGCACAGGTTCTCCTGACAACTCAGGTTCTCTAGCATTCTCTCCGGGACCAGGGCTCTGAGTCACAGCCTCTCTTCTCTCTTGGTTTTAGTTTCTCATCAGGCTGTACTTTTTCAACACTTACTTGTCTGTACGTAGGTATTTCAGTTTATTGGCTGCAATAAGAACCTCACATTTTCCTTTGGACTATATCTTCATATATTACAGAGAATTTATTAGCTCAGTCTTCAACTATGGTTCTCTAAAAGAGTTTTCAGCTTCATTTTTGAAGCAACTTCTCATGCACCTCCCTCTAGGTATCAGTTCTGCTTTCTTCACTGACTGTAAAGTCTCTGCGCTGCACTATGTAGATGTCTTCACTCGTTCCTCTCTCTGCGAGGAAGGATGGATGTCTGTGAGTTTAGTCCAGGCATGGAGAGAGTTAATCTCTGTCTCTCTCTCTCTGGCAGTGTGACGATCCCGTGCTCCCTGCCGGGCTGTTTGAACAGGTCCCAGCTGGATGCCAGAAGCTCTCAGAGTCTCTGTGCCTGGCTCTGCGGAGCTGGCTCGGCCTGCTGGGGCCATCTGGGCCCGGGGTGACAGAGCAGGGCCTGGCCCGAGCTGGATGGAGTCCGGCCTGGTCCTTGCCTGGCCCGGAGCAGGGGCCTGGCTCTCCCTCTCGTGTAGCTGGCACACCGGCTGAGCTGTATCTGCTGAAGATTCCAGCCGTTCCTCCCCCATGCCTGCCCGGCTGCAGCGGCACGGCTGCCGTAAAACCTCCCTTCCCCCCCCCCATCCCTCCTTCGGAAGGAGGTAGGGGGGGGCCTTACCAGTGAGAGAAGCAGGAGCTGCTCCTCTCTACACAGCAGCAGCAAGTCCAAAGAGGAAGAGCGTCAGAAAGTCTCTGCTTATATATGGTTTTTTCCTCGAAGGCGGATCAACTTTTTAATTAGTTTACCTACCTATCAACCCTTAAAACTACCTGATTATTGGCTCTCTCTCGCAGGAAGGAAGTTGTATGCCTTCCTGCAGCACAGATCACTTCTTAGATTTTTACCCCTCTGGCCTAAACCAGGACAGACAGACAGCTGATGATAGTTGATATGAGATGCTAAAGAAACTTGGACTTTTAAGTCTACTTAAGGGAAAATTAAGGGATAGATAGATAGATAGATAGATAAATGGATGAAAAATTTATATTTAAAGATTAGCTTAGTGAGAAAGGTATAGAAAAACTCAGTGCCTTGCAGCCGAAAACATACACATTCAGACTAGAGATGAGGATATTTTTAATTGTGAGAAGAAGTAACAACTTCGATTTTATTGTAGACTCCATCAGTGACTGAAAAGCAGCTAAGAGTTTATTGTATGGGTGAAAACCTGATCTTTCCACCTGCACCTGGAAGCTGTAAGGTAGGTGGCTAATTCAGCAGAGAGGCACAGAACAGTATGACATGTAGGTACAGACTGAGCTGGATGCAATGTAGACTAACTTGCATTAGGAAGGTCCATTCTTAATTTTGGTGTAAGGTCACATTAATGTAGCTATAGAGCTTCAGGTTGAAAACTGGCTGGTATTTAATACCTTGAGAAAATAATAGAATGCATACCCAACTCACCATGTGCACCTATTCTTGGGGAAAAGCTGTAATGAAAAGGCCAATGTCATCAACAACCACCTAGATTAAGTGGATGAAGTTCCTTGAGTTGTGCTACTTAGTAGATAAGCCCACATTAACATGCATCCCTCTGGCCACTAAATTCTATTACTCTAGGTGAAAGCAAATGAAAAATAAGAGTGATTGAGAAATGAATGAATGAAATGTTATTATTTGAATGGTTACATCTGCTATTCATTATCGTATTTTAAATTATTTCCACCAGCAGAATGATCTCTGTGTCTTGCTTGAGCTGGTTGTTTGTTTCAGTCTTGCCATATTTTGATTTGCATTTGCATGGAAATAAGCAAATCTGTTATTGTCACAGTTTGACAGTCTGTGACAAAATGAAACTCCATAAATTATGTATCCCTTATTCATTACTGTTAGGTCCATCATGTTTATGAACATTTCTCTCTATAAATTTTAATTCATTTATTCATTTAAATGTCTCCCTTGGGAATTTTTTTAGGAATGAAAGAATGAAGATTATGTAAAGCTGAAGTAGCTCTCTCTGGAGAAGTTGGGCAAATGGTCAGAGGGTATTATAACAAAATTTAGCATTAAGTGTAATTTTTCACAGAACCTATTGAGGTTTGTAAATATAATTCACAGTTCTATTTTTTGTATTATTCCATCTTTGATGCAATAAATCAAGCCTTATTTACCTATACTAGAAGAGTGATTGATATACTTCTTTTAAAATAGTTTAAACAAGGTCTGTGTGTCTTATTTTAATGATACTAGATAGAAAATGTATAAGAGATGATACGAAAATCCCTCATCTGCCTCACGATCATCGATGAGGACAGAGACTGAAAAGCCAAAAACCCCAGAGTGGAAAGAGGACTTTTTGCAAAAGGAGTCCAGGCCAGATTGAGGTGGGATGTCTGCCAAGGGCAGGTGCCCGAACTGGTAGTGCAGGCTACGGTAGACTGCGTCGTTCTCGCTGCCAAGGTAGAGAGGACTGCGCTGAAGGAACCATCCTGGTACACCTGCTCTGTACCATTACACCAAAACAATGGGCCTTATTCCTCCACCTTTTGGCCAGCTGCCCCTCGCTTTTGCACTTCTTGGCCAGCTGCCTCCCACTTTCGAAAAAGACTATAAAGGGACTTTCTGAAAAGGCCCCTACGAGATCTCCCCACGGAAATAAGACGAAATCTATTGGCTCCGGACCACGAGGACTTTGTCGTGCTGTTGGTAGCTATAACCCCTTCTTTCCTCTCTATACTTTGTTTCTTTATATCTCTCTCTCCTGTATTGCATAATCATGTTGTTGGCACTCAATAGATGTGATTTTGGTTTTGATTGAAACTAAAAGTCATTTTCCCTGTTTCTTTGCACTCTGAGATTCGGTTAACGAACCATCATGACTCCTGCTTGTGTTAGCGGATCGTGACATTAAATTGGCATCACGGACTTCTTGGATTCCGACAGTGTCCTGGGTTAGGCCAGAGGGGTCAAAATCTAGGAAGTGATCTGTGCTGCAGGAAGGAATACAACTTCCTTCCTGCGAGAGAGAGCCAATAATCAGGTAGTTTTAAGGATTGATATGTAAGTAAACCAATTAAAATGTTGATCCGCCTTCGAGGAAAAAACCATATATAAGCAGAGACTCTCTGAAGCTCCTCCTCTTTGGACCTGCTGCCGCTGTGTAGAGAGGAGCAGCTCCTGCTTCTCTCGCTGGTAAGGCCCCCCCCACCTCCTTCCGAAGGAGGGATGGGGGGGGGGGAAAGGAGGTTTTATGGCAGCCGTGCCGCTGCAGCCGGGCAGGCATGGGGGAGGAAACGATTAGAATTTTCAGCAGATCTAGCTCAGCTGGTGTGCCAGCTACACGAGAGAGAGAGCCGGGCCAGGCAAGGACCGGGCCGGACTCCATCCAGCTCGGGCCAGGCCCTGCCCTGTCACCCTGGGCCCAGATGGCCCTACCAGGCCGAGCCAGCTGGGCAGAGACAGGCAGAGAGACTCTTGAGAGTGTCTGGCATCCAGCTCGGACCTGTTCAAACAATCCGGCAAAGAGCACGTGATCCTCACACTGCCAGAGAGAGAGAGAGACAGAGATTAACTCTCTCCATGCCTGGACTAAACTCACAGACACCCATCCTTCCTCGCAGAGAGAGGAACGAGTGAGGACACCTACATAGTGCAGCGCAGAGACTTTACAGTCAGTGAGGAAAGCAGAACTGATACTCACAAAGAGGTGCATGGGAAGTTGCTTCAAGAGTGAAGCTGAAAACTCTTTTGGAGAACCATGGTTGGGGACTGAGCTAATAAATTCTCTGTAATATATGAAGATATAGTCCAAAGGAGGATGTGAGGTTCTTATTGCAGCCAATGAACTGAAATACCTAAGTACAGACAAGTAAGTGTTGAAAAAGTACAGCCTGATGAGAAACTAGAACTAAGAGAGAAGAGAGGCTGTGACTCAGAGCCCTGGTCCCGGGGAGAATGCTAGAGAACCTGAGTTGCCAGGAGAACCTGTGTTGCTAAGCACAGAAGAAGGGATTTTCTTTGTTGCTGCAATTGAACTGGGCATCCTTAAAACAGGTACCCTGTGGACTGTTCATAACCCACCCAAGTGGCTGTAGGAAGGCTACTAGTGTGGGAGGGATCCACCATTAAGCTGGTCTTTCTTCTGGGCGGCGGCTAATGGTGAGGGAGAAGACCCATAAAAACTGTATTTTTCTTACAGAAAATCCATGGTGTAAGCAAAAGAAATTTCTCTCCCTAAATAAACTGGAACAGGAACTGTTTCTGAGGTGGTAAACTGACTGGGGGTCGAAGTGTTGTCTTTTGTATGTTGTCAGAGAGAATGAAATGGAGAGGTGGGGAAGGAGGGGTGGTCTGAGGCGTTTGTTCTCGTTTTTCTTGAGTTTTTTTTCCTTTTCTTTTCCCTTTGTCTTAGGTATATTAATAAAACTTCTTTGTACTTTATAAAGTCTGAGCCTGCTTTGCCTACTCCTAATCCTCATCTCACAACAAGCAATCAAGTAAATTTAAGTAAGTGTGCTGGCATTTAGCCACAAACCTGAATAGGCGAACTGAAACCACTACAGACAGACAGAAGGGGTTGCAAGATTTCTGTGTAGTCAGTAATAGGGGAAGGCCGTTTCGCTCCAGCCGCACCTAGCCTTACACCGTGAAAGGGTGAGCAGTGTCTAGAAAGCAAGAGGGGTGTAAGAGTCTGGACGGAAATCCCTTATCTGCCTCACGACCGTCTACAGAAGCAGAGGCTGAAAACCCAGAGACCCTAAAAGGGGAAAAGGACTTTTGCACAATGAAGTCTGGCCAGATCCTGGTGGGGTGCCTGCCAGGCGCCCAGGTGTGCCGCAGAGGTGTTCTGCCACATGCCTGTGAAACCGTGCCGCTCGGCTACTGGGGCGGAAAGGACTGCACAAGGACTATATGTTTTGTACACTTGCACCTGCACCCTAAAACAATGGGCCTTACTCCCCCACCTGCTGGCCATTTGCCCCTTGCCTCTGGAAGGATTGCCTCATCTCTTGGCTACCTGCCCCTCGCTTTCGAAAAGTCTATAAAGAGACTCTCAAAAAGTACCCCTACGAGATCTCCCTACGGACGAGATGAATCCATCGGATCTGGACAACGAGGACTTTGTCGTGCCATGGTAGCTATTAACCCCTTTCTTTCCCCCCCCCTCTCAACCCTACATCTCTCTCTCTCTCCTCTATTGTATAATCGTGTTGTTGGCACTCAATAAAGGTGCTTTTGATTTTGATTAAAGCAAAAATATTTGTCCCTGTTTTCTTTTGCACTCTGAGATTCAAAGTAACGAACCATCACGGCCCCCGCTTGTGCTAGCAGATCGTGACATCAGTTGGCGTCACGGACAGGATTCTGAGGCAGAAGGGGCTGCAAGGTTTTGTGTAGTCTGTAACAGGGGAAGGACGTTTTGCTCCAGCCGCACCTAGCCCGACACTCCGAAAGGGTGAGCAGTGTCTAGAAAGCAAGGGGGGCATCTCAAATTTCCTGCAAACTGCACATGCCTAGGTGAAAAGCACCCCTATAATCTGTTGAGGGCTCTGTCTTCAGAATTTCACAAAAGAATCTCTTAGTGCAAAAGGGGGAGCGTTGTTTTTTGGTTTTTTTTTTATAGAAAGGTGTGTATGAAGTTAGGTCTGCTTGGTGTAGTGAAGAGACAACTATTAGTAACTTAAGGAGTACCTCCCAGGCAGATTTTGGTCTCTTCACCCACTTTAGGGAAGCAAAGGGAGACACAGCCCAGTTCTGTGTGTTGCAGAGTGTAATTAAGTTTTACCTCCCTATGGTGGTTTTTGGTCCCTTCACAACATGACTTCAAACTCTAGTGCAAAAGATAAAGCTGCATTTTATGCTTTGCTAGCAAAACACAATGCCAGACCCTCTCTGGGACGGGGAGAGTGGGCTTTACATAACTGGCTTAATTTGGACAATGTGACTAATACAATATGTTTTTTACACCATGAGACAAAATTGAAATTTGGCCGAGATAAAGCCATAATCTACTCTGTTTTAGGAGCATGTCTTACAGCATCTATAGATCACGGCTTTAAGCGGTGTAGTGAAGAGAGCAATAATAGACCCTCTCCAAAACCTAGTGGAAATTTTTCAGAAACAATTAGAGGAGGAAAGGAATCATATTCACTTGTTACAAGCTGCTTTAAGTGAGGAATATCTTAAGAATTCAAGGAACGTTGACTTACCACTGGAGACAGAGGAAAAGGAAACAATTTACCCCCAGAAAGAATTAGAGCTAGTAAAAAATTGTGGGGAAAACTGCTGTCCTCGTATGAGACCTTAAATTAAAACAGAATAAAATTATCTTAATTGTGGTGGTGGTCGGGGCTCCCAAAAACTCTTTCCCCATTAAGAAGCCCTGGAGTAGGAAACCCTAGGATTGAGGCCACCCCTGGGGTGGGGCTTGGCAGTGGTTTGCCCCAGAGTGGGGTTGGGTTTCTAAGGGGCCATTGGACTGACCACCCATCCATCAGCTGTCAATATTCCCCGAGTTCCAGAAAGTTCGGTTATGTTCGGTTGCTGATTATGTTATATTCATGTCTGTTACCCCCTCTCCTCCCCTCTCTATCCCCCTGTCGTGGGTTGAATCCAGCTAGGTGCCAGGTGCCCACTCAGTCACTCTATCACTCCCTTTCCCACTGGGAGAGGGGAGAGGACAGTATTGAAAAAAAAAGACTAGCAGGGTAAAAAAAGGTAGTTTTATTACAGCGGGGAGAAAAATAGAACAAGCAAGCTGAGAGTTGCGCGCGCAAGAGCAGAGGGGAAAACAATCAATCTCTACTTTTTAATAGTAGCGATGTCCGGACACTTTCTGGGAAGCAGGGCTTCAGCATGCGTGACGGTTGTTCAAGGAGGCAAACATGGACTAGCTCTGAGTGCCTCTTCCTCTTCTTCTCTTCCTTCTCTTATATATCTGAGCTGATGTCACATGGTATGGAATATCTCTTTCGCTGACTCGGGCCAGCTGGCCTGCTGGTGTCTCCTTCCAGGATCTTGCCCACCCCCATCCCCTTCAGTGGGGGAAGGAATGTCAGAGGGACAGCACAGCTTGGCAGTAGCCAAAACACTGCTCTGTTAGCAACACCAGCTACCAAAGCAAAGCACAGCACTGTAAGGGCTGTGAGCTTTACTCTAGTCAGACCTAATAAAATTTCTTCTCCTTATTCTATACTATTTGCATTATATTCAGAAATCTTTTCCTACTCACACATGCAATTTAAGCTACATCCTTAAACTATCTCCATAACATTAACTACTATCTCCTGTCTTTTTGCATCTTTCTAGGTAGTCTCTATTTTTAGCAGAATGTGGGGTCAGGGCAGGAGGAATAGTAAACTTGATTGTCAAGGACTGGCACCATCTCTGTTCAATGTGGATTTTTTCTTGCTCTTTGCTGAAATTCGTTCTTTATCAGTTCTTGTCTTTTCTGCTACTTGCATCTTGCAACATACAACTTCCAACATACATTATTCTTACCCCAAGGTTAAATCACCTTGGGGCACACACTGAGTCTTCCCATTTTCCCACATTACTCACCAAGTGCACCCAGGTCCTTGGGCAAAGACAATTTCACGAATGGGTTTGCTTTTCTTCATGGGGGACGCAACTTACACTGACTTCCCCAGCTACTTTCTTATGTGTGGTGCAGGAACCTTGTCTCCCTCCACAGTGTCTAAGGGTTTAGTTTGGGCGGGACCAGGGCGGTTAACAGATCCTCTAGTATTGACTAGCCAAGTGGCTTCTG
This sequence comes from Eopsaltria australis, assembly GCA_034509425.1. Lineage (NCBI taxonomy): Eukaryota > Metazoa > Chordata > Aves > Passeriformes > Petroicidae > Eopsaltria > Eopsaltria australis. The sequence goes on from JAVTVJ010002515.1 coordinate 42,079, forward strand.
CCAAGTTCACATCTTAATGCTTCTATGTCCCATTACCTAGTGCCCGTAGCATAGTTTTTAACAGTCCATTATATCTTTCAATCTTCCCAGAGGCCTGTGGGTGATAAGGAATATGATATATCCACTTAATGCCATGCCTCTTTGCCCAGGAGTTAATAAGATTATTTCGAAAATGAGTCCCATTGTCTGACTCAATTCTATCTGGGGTTCCATGTCGCCACAAAATGTGTCTTTCAAGACCTGAAATTGTGTTCCGAGCCGTGGCGTGGTTTACTGGGTACGTTTCCAGCCAGCCAGTTGTGGCCTCCACCATGGTGAGGATGTAACTCTTGCCTTGGCGTGTTCGTGGCAATGGCCCAATGTAATCAATTTGCCAGGCTTCACCATACTGGAACCCCAGCCACCGCCCTCCACTCCAAAGAGGCTTCACTCGTGTGGCTCGCTTGATGGCAGCGCATGTTTCACACTGATGAATAATCTGTGTGATGGCTTTTATGGTCAGATCCACTTCTCGATCACAAGCCTATCTGTATGTTGCATCTCTTCTAAGATGTTCTGATGTTTCAGGGCCTATCGGGCTATAAATAGATCACTTTTTTTCTTCTAATCTAGGTCTACCTGAGCTATTCTAATTTTGGTGGCCTTATCTACCCGTTTGTTGTTTTGATGCTCCTCAGTGGCACGACATCTGTGCACATGGGCATCTACATGGCGTACTTTCACAGTCATGTTTTCTATCCGTGCAGCAATGTATTGCTATAATGCAGCAGCCCAGATGGGTTTTCTCCTGTGCTGCCAGTTGGTTTTCTCCCACTGCTGCAGGCATTCCCATAGGGCATTAGCTACTATCTAGGAGTCGGTATAGAGATAGAGTATGGGCCACTTTTCTCTCTCAGCAATCTCTAGGGCTAGTTGGATGGCTTTCACTTCTGCAAACTGGCTTGATTCACCTTCCCCTTCAGCAGTCTTAATGACTTGTCGTGTGGGATTCCACACAGCAGCTTTCCACCTCCAATGGTTTCCTGTCACTCGACAGGATCCATCAGTAAATAAAGCATATTTTTTTTCGTTTTCTGGTAACTCATTATATGGTGGTGCTTCTTGGGTACGAGTCACTTACTCAGTGCTCTAAAATTTCTGGTTTCTGGCCAACTCAAAAACTCTTCCAGGATTTTTGGGAAGTTGGGTTTTCCCATTCGGGCTCGTTGTGTAATTAAGGCCCCCCACTTACTCCATGTAGCACTGGTTGCATGATGCACGGAGGGAATGTTTCCTTTGAACATTCAGTGAAGGACAGGCAACTGTGGTGCTAAGAAGAGACATGCTTCTGTCCCAACAACTTCCAAGGCGGCTCGAACCCCCTCATAAGCCGCTAGTATTTCTTTTTCAGTTGGAGTATAGTGGGCTTCTGATCCTCGGTAACTCCTGCTCCAGAATCCTAATGGCCGACCTCTGGTTTCTCTTGTGGTCCTCTGCCAGAGGCTCCAGGTGAGGCCCTGCTCCCCAGCTGCAGTGTAGAGTATATTTTGCACATCTGGTCCTGTCTGAACAGGCTCAAGAGCCACCGCACGAGCTATTTCTTGTTTGATTTGCTCAAAGGCCTGTTTCTGCTCAGGGCCCCACTTGAAGTCATTCTTCTTCCGGGTCACTCGATAGAGGGGGCCCGCAAGTTGACTATAGCCTGGAATGTGCATTCTCCAGAATCCTACAAGGCCCAAGAAAGCTTGTGTTTCTTAGTAACTGGTGGAGACATATTGGCAATTTTGTCAACCACCTCTGTAGGCACATGACGGCGCCCATCTTGCCATTTTATTCCTAGAAACTGGATTTCCTGTGCAGGTCCCTTCACCTTACTTTGTTTTATGGCAAGACCAGCTTTCAGAAGAATTTGGATTATTTTCTTCCCTTTTTCAAAAACTTCTCCTGCTGTATCACCCCACACAATGATATCATCAATATATTGCAGGTGTTCCGGAGCTCTACCCTGTTCCAGAGCAGCCTGGATCAGGCCATGGCAGATGGTGGGGCTGTGTCTCCACCCCTGGGGCAGTCGGTTCTAGGCGCACTGGACACTCCTCTAAGTGAAAGTAAATTGTGGCCTGCACTCTGCCGCCAGAGGGATTGAGAAAAATGCATTAGCTATGTCAATCGTTGCATACTATTTGGCTGCTTTTGACTCTAGCTCATATTGGAGGTTTAACATGTCTGGTACAGCAGCACTTAGAGGTGGTGTGACTTCATTCAGGCCCCGATAGTCCACTGTCAGCTGCCATTCCCCATTTGACTTCCGCACTGGCCATATGGGGCTGTTGAAGGGTGAGCGGGTCCTGCTGATAACTCCTTGGCTCTCCAGTCGACGAATTAGTTCATGGATAGGAGTCATGGAGTCCCGGTTGGTACGATACTGCCTCCGGTGCACTGTCCTGGTAGCAATCGGTACTTGTTGATCTTCCACCTGCAGCAATCTTACGATGAAGGGATCTTCTGAGAGGCCAGGCAGGGTGGATAACTGATCTTCTCTGTATTCACTGCAGCTATGCCAAAGGCCCATCAATATCCCTTTGGATCCTTAAAATACCCTCTCCTGAGGTAGTCGATGCCAAGGATACAAGGGGCCTCTGGGCCAGTCACAATGGGGTGCCTTTGCCATCTGTCCCCTGTTAAGCTCACCTCAGCATCTATTACCGACAACTCCTGGCATCCCCCTGTCACTCTAGAGATCCAGATGGCTTCTGCACTCTTGTGCCTTGATGGCATCAGTGTACACTGTGCACCGGTGTCCACTAAAGCTTTGTACTTCTGTGGATCTGATGTGCCAGGCCATCGAATCTACACAGTCCAGTATACCCGGTCATCCCTTTCCTCCTCCTGGCCGGAGACAGGGACCCTCTATTCCTGTTCCTGGTCAGAGTATTCACTGTCTGACTTTTGTGATGCCAAATCAGAAGTTCCCTCTTTAGGACTGTAGGAAACAGTTTTAGTTTTCTTATATCTGGGAAATTGCTGATTGTCTTCTGGTCTCTCTGTGGTAACTACACTGACAGTCTTCTTGGGTGGCCTCTTCTTAACAGATCTCTTCCCCCTCAGTTCTCAGACCCAGGCACTCAGCTTAGAGGTGGGTTCACCATCTCATTTTTTAATGTCCTCTTCATGCTCACACAGAAAAAACAAGAGCTTGTTACGTGGCCTGTTCTTGGGGATTCCTTTCCCTCTGACTGGGGTTGGAGAGGAGCGATCTCTTGGGCTGCCCCTAAAAGTTGGGGTGGTGGCTCGCAGGGATGAGGGAGTACCCAGAGTTTCTTCAACATTTTGGAGCCAGGCGGACGCCAACTCTACAGTTGGTGTATCCATTTTTGGATAATAAAGTGCCACCAAGCTGCTGGAATATGATGCCGGAGCGCCTTGAACCACCTTTTTCTACATGGCAAGTGTACAAGGGACATCCTCTGGATCTATGGTGACGCTATCATCCTTTAGTTTTACAATAGACAATTTCCAGCACTGCTAATTCTCTCAAGTACTGGATACCTTCATCCACATTGGTCCACTTCCCTGGGGACTTTACAAGATCTTCCTTAAAAGGATATCTTGCCTTCACACTTGAAAGAAGCCGTCTCCAGGGGCTACAAACTGCTCCTTCCTTTGCAAGTCCTCTTTCAATTTCCCGATCCCTAGCAAGGGATCCCAGCTGTTGGGCTTCATGACCTTCTAACTGCTGACTATTGGCCCCATTATCTCAGCATTGCAGCAGCCATGCAGGAATCCTCTCACCTGACTGGCGGCTGTAATCCTTTCACAAGTCTCGAAGTTCGGATGGGGTCAGGGACCGAGTAACTTCGGTCTCCTGTTTAATCTGCCTCACTCCCTTCGATTCCTTTGCTGAGGGACCTGCCTCTTGATCTAGCCCCATCTCTTTTTCTTCTTCTTCTTCTCTTACTAATCGGCCTGAGACTTGCCTTGTCTATTTTTTTTTTTCACTACTGGGGCAATTACTGCAGTTGTTGTGGTTTTTGTTCCTATCTCAGACATAGTTGTTATGGTTTGTATCCCTGCCTCAGCCACAGTTGTAGTTTGTGTCCCTGTCTCAGCTATAGTGTCCTCAGGCACAGTTTGAGTTCTTGCCTCAACCACAGTCCTCTGAGAATATTGAACAGAGGCCCGGTAGGCCCAGGCCAGCCCCCAATACAGGGCGAGAAGCTGTTCGCATTCCTGGGAGTAAACGAGGCACCCTTCTGTCAGCCGACGGGCCAGTTTGTTAGGGTTATTTACCTCTTCAGGGGTAAACTCCCAGGCAACGGGAGGTGATAACTGCTCTAGGAGTCTGCCTAAATCCCTCCATATACCTTTCCACCCAGGAACTGGGTACCTCAGGGCAGATTTTAACAGCTCCTCACCCAAGGGTCGTTTCCTTCTGTACCAGGGAGATGACAATTTCCATGAATTCTATAAGGTAACAACAGTGTTGGTTAATATTATTAATAATATCAGGAAGCTTATGTAAGGGTTGGCAATAATCACAGGAGCCTGCAGTAAAAGATCATCCACACTCCAATTCACCCAGGGCAGAGAGAAGGAGTTATATTCATTCACAGTCATTGTTTGTTTCAACATGTTCCCAAACATAGCAAAACAAAGATAAGCAGTGTGGCAGCCGAAGGCCGTATGCCATGCAGGAGTTTACTACTTGAGAGCTACTATTGATAATTACTAGAGCATGCAATATATGTATATATAGAAAAAACTGCCTTTATCTTGCCCCACGTTCGGGCGCCAAAAGAGACTGTCATGGGTTGACCCCAGCTAGGTGCCAGGTGCCCACTCAGTCACTCTATCACTCCCTCTCCCACTGGGAGAGGGGAGAGGATAATATTGAAAGAAAAGACTATCAGGGTAAGAAAAGGTAGTTTTATTACAGCGGGGAGAAAAATAGAACAAGCAAGCTGAGAGTTGCGCGCGCAAGAGCAGAGGGGAAAACAATCAATCTCTACTTCCCATCAGTAGCGATGTCCAGACATTTTCCTGGAAGCGGGGCTTCAGCACACGTGACAGTTGTTCAAGGAGGCAAACATGGACCAGCCCTGAGTGCCTCCTCCTCCTCCTCTCTTCCTTCTCTTATATATCTGAGCTGATGTCATATGGTATGGAATATCCCTTTGGCTGACTGGGGCCAGCTGGCCTGCTGGTGTCTCCCTCCAGGATCTTGCCCACCCCCATCCCCTTCAGTGGGGGAAGGAATGTCAGAGGGACAGCACAGCTTGGCAGTAGCCAAAACACTGCTCTGTTATCAACACCAGCTACCAAAGCAAAGCACAGCACTGTAAGGGCTGTGAGCTTTACCCCAGTCAGACCCAACACACCCCCGTTGGCCCTTGTCCCCTTGTCCCTCCCTGGTTTCTCCCCCGGGCTTGGACCTAATTTGTTGTCACCCTCATAATAAAAGTCTGGTGCAGGCTGAGCCCTGGGTCTCTCGGACTCAGATGCCCAGAGAGCTGTCATCTCCTTGATACAGTGTATCTTTTACTCTGCACTGAGAGATCCCTCCCCAGCCTTTCCAGCCTTTAGGATACAACGTCTACCAAGCAGGGAGACACTGCCCACGGCAAGGGAAACTGAACTCCCGACGCTGGTGAATCTGTGCCTGCCTGAGCCAGGGACACTCAGTCATAGTCGCCGCAGGGCTGCTGCTCAAAACCCTGGTGGCCAGCTGCCTGGCCTGAACAAGCGGGACGCGACAGCTGGCGCCCCGAACAGGGACCTGTGGTCATCCACAGGTTCCTGCAGAGTGTCCTTGGGTCTTCGGAGTTGAGAGCGCCTTCGGTGCTGCCACTGCCCCAGCTGACAGGCTCTCGGTTTTACAAGAACTGTTGGAAGGGGAAGCTGAGAAAATGCTTCGGGAGAGAAGAGAAAGCGTCAGGGACGCAAGAGGAGGTAAGGAGCTTCAGCTGGCTGGAAACAGAATCCCAGGAGCTTTTTGTTGGTGCCGAAGGAGCGGGACCGGAGTCAGGGACCCGGTGAGGAAGAAGAGAGAAATCCTACATAGGTAGACCCGCACGGGGATCGCAAGGATCCAGTTGGGTTGGGTAAGTGCAGGGCTCCCTGCACCACCCTCCCTTTTTGCTTGCGCTTTTTGTCTTCCTGCCGTTTTCCTGGGTTTCGGGGCTTTTTGCTGTGCGGAAAGATGGGAGTTAAGCTCAGCTGCCAGCAAAGGGAGGTTTACCTCCAAGTTAAAGCAGCCCTTGTTTTAGGTAAAGGGGATTTTAATAAGGTTCTGTTAAAACATTTTATTCGGTGGATTTTTGTTCACTTCCCTTCTGTTTCTGTTAAATCAGTTTTGCAGCTTTCGTTTTGGGACGAGGTTGGGGAAAAATTGACTGAAAGTGTTAGATCAGGGGAGCCGAGGGTTTCGAAGCTCTTTTCTCTTTTGATTTTAATTTGCAATTCTTTGGGTGATCGGGAAAAGGGAAAAATTGAGACCCCAGTTCCTCCTACCCCGTCTGCTCTTGTACCCTGTCCACCCTACCCTTCTTCCCCAGAGAGGCGGGAATTGTGGCGTGTATCCCTCCCTGACGAGCAGGGTAGCCCCTCGGAGAAGCAGAGATCCTGCCTCCGCCCTGACCCTCTGCTATCCGCGCCACGCCCCAGCCGCCGTAGGGAGGGCCCCCCTGCGCCGGACCTTTCCCTAACCCTTTTACCCATGCCCCCAGACCCAGTTGCGCCTCCCCCAAGTTTTACTTTGCGAAATGGCGACCTCGCCAAAGATGGCGCCAGCCGCATGGCCCATGGCGCCAAAGTCCCTGCCAATCTAAGTGACAGTCTACCTTCAGGCTCCTCCCGTGACTCCTCCCCCAAGCGCTCCTCCCCTCCCGTACTGCGCCCCTTGGGTGGTCCCACAGTCGCGGCTGCATTGAAGGGTGTATCTGCACCGGGCCCCTACCCATCCCAAACCCACGCAGTTTCTGACCCCTCACTCGCCGCTGCCGCCTTCGCCGCAGACAGCCTGCCGAGCGCCGCCACTGCCGCTGCCCCGCCAGCTCCGCTGGGCACAGCCCACAGCGCAGGCACAGCCGAGCCGCCTGTACCTGGCTAGCCGGCGCTGCCGGGCTCCTCCAGGCTCCCCTGAAGAGCTGCTGCCCCGGGCTCCCCTGAGGAGCTGCTCTGGGCTCCTGGTCCTCCGGCCCCGCCTCCTGATTGGCTCCAGCTGCCGCGCCGCCAGCATGCCTCCGGTTCCCATAATCCGAAACCCGGAGGTCCAGAGCCTGAGGCCTATGCCCAGGCTGGGAACCAGGCCCGGGCCTACCAGGTTTCAGACTACCGAGAACCCAGAGGCCTGGAGGCTGCGGCCTGGACCGCAGAGGGGGAACAGGGCCTTGCAGCCTTTCCGGTGCACTGCAGCAGGGGGGACACAATCCCAAATGGGAGCCTTTTTCGTTTAACAATTTAAAGGACCTGTGTAAAATGGTGGGGGATTATGGGATGGAGTCACCCCTTTGCCGCGGGATGCTCAAAGCAACCTTCCAGTCCAACCTACTCGTGCCAGAGGATGTGAAAACAATTATGAATAGCATCCTGCTAGACACGCAGTATTGGATATGGGAACGTGCGTGGCGCCAGTTGTTAGAGGAGCTGTTGGAAAACTATAGGAGGGACCCTGACTTAGCTGACCTTACAGTGGACCACCTATGTGGTGAGGGTGACCTCGAAAAAGGGGGAAGGCAGGCCGTGGAAATTCCCATGAAAGTTTTAAAGGACATACAGCAGGCGGCATTGAGGGCCCTTATGACCCTCCCATCAGCCGCCATTCCATCAGAAGGGTACATGGCCATCAAGCAAGGGCCCAATGAGAACTTCTTAGATTTTATAGAGAGAATAAAAGTGGCTCTAGTTAAAGAAGAGGAGGACCCAGCCAACCAACGTAAATTACTCCGGTCCTTGGCCTTTGCAAATGCCAACGCGGAGTGCAAAGCTGTCCTCAAAGCTCTCCCCAAATTCCCCAAGCCAACCATAGAAATCATGGTTGAAGCTTGCACAGAGGTCACCGCCGAGCCAACCCCTTCCCTTCCTCCTCCTGTCCGAGCACCTCATCCCAAGAGACTCGCTGCCACTGCAGCACCCCAGACTGAACCAAGTGAAAAAATGAAATGCTACAACTGTAGGAGTCCGCACCACATCGCACGGAACTGTCCACAGCCCCGGAAGTTTAACCATCCTTGTTCTAAGTCTCCCACAGGTCCCGGAGCGGCGCACTGCTCGTGCTGTCATCCCCGGGGAAACGGGCAGTGGAGCACAGAACAGCACCGCGCTGTGACACCAAATTAAATGCTGACTCCACCGAAGAGCCTGCCACTCCGGAGAGACCAACCGCCCCGACATCAGCAGAGAGAGGGAGCCTTCTTGGGACACGGGAAAAAAGGTTAGACCTGGTGAGTGCGGCTCCCCAACACGTCACAACAACAGACTTCCAGTTATACAAGGTGTTCTTGCGCGGTGACATCTTTGAAAGGACAGAAATCCTTGTGGTGGGGGACTCTACAAGAGGACCACCTGGACTTTTTGTCCTCCCCCAAGTGATAGCTATAACTCCCGGACAGACTTTCCAGATAACAGCTGCCTGCCACAATGCTCCCTGGTTTATTCCAAGGGAGCAGTGGCTGGCAGCGGAGGACACCCGCTGTCTGCTGGACGCAGGTGCTAGGGACAAACCAGCCGTCCCTTTCATGCAAGCTCACTAATGGTAAAGCAACGGCACACATCAGGGGAATGGTCGACACAGGATCGAACATAACAATCATCTCTGAATCCGAGTGGCCATACCAGTGGGGGCTTCAGCCCTCCACTGAAAAGATTTCAGGCATAGGGGGAGCAGCCACATCACAAAGAAGCTCACGTAACATCTTGATAGAGGGACCAGACGGCCACTCGGCGACAGCAAGGCACTTCGTCGTGCCGTCTGGGTTTACCCTCTGGGGGCGTGACCTACTTTCCCAATGGGGGACTCGACTGGAAATCCCCAAGTCATCGGAGGATTTCTAGCAGGGGGTCACTGCGAGGCATGCCACTCACATCACCACACCACCGCTGTCCTGGACCACCGACAAGCCGGTGTGGGTGGAGCAGTGGCCCCTCACAAAAGAAAAACTCAGCACCCTAGAGTCCCTTGTGGAGGAGCAGCTTTCCAAGGGCAACATCGTTTCATCTGACAGCCCTTGGAACTCCCCTGTCTTCATGATTAAAAAGCCCGGCGGAGACAGGTGGAGGCTTCTCCATGACCTTAGGGAGATCAATAAGGTCATTGTGGAAATGGGTCCCCTCCAACCCAGCCTTCCATCGCTGGCAATGCTCCCCTGACAATGGCCACATGTCGTAATCGACATTAAAGATTGTTTCTTTAGTATTCCCCTGAACCCCCGGGACGCACCATGATTTGCCTTCTCCGTGCCATCCATAAACAGGGAGGCCCCCAGAGGCGTTACCATTGGAGAGTCTTCCCCCAGGGGATGTGAGATTCCCCCGTGCTCTGCCAGTGGTATGTCTCTGGGGTCTTAAAACCAGTCCGCAAGGCCTTCCCTAAGGCAATCATATACCATTATATGGATGATGTTTTGGTTTGTGCCCCCGCGGAGAAGTACCTGCAACGGACACTTGACATGACTGTGAGTGCCATCCAACGTGCCGGGATGGTCATCCTGACAAGGTCCAGCGCACCTTACCATGGAAGTACCTGGGCATCCGCATTGGTGACTGGACCGTCGTGCCCCAACAGCTTGCCATCGAGGACGACCCTAAGACCCTCCGAGATCTCCACCGCCTGTGCAGATCGGTCAACTGGGTTCGTCCTCTGCTGGGGCTGACGACGGCCGACCTCGCCCCTTTGTTCAACCTGCTGAAGGGCGGAGAAGGACTGGATTCACCAACGACCATCACAGCAGATGCCAGAGAAGCCATAGGCAAGGTGCAGCAGGCTCTTTCCTCCCGGCACGCGCACCAGATGGCCCCGGACCTGTCTTTTCAGTTTGTCATCTTGGGACAGGTACCAAAATTTCACGGACTCATTTTTCAGTGGGATGGGAAGTTGAAGGACTCCCTCTTGATAATAGAGTGGGTGTTCCTCCCTCATACACCATCCAAGAGTATCATGACGCCACAAGAGCTGGTGGCTGCTCTGATATCGAGAGTGAGGACCAGGCTCTGCACCCTTGCGGGGTGTGACTTTTCATGCATACGTGTCCCCTGGCGTGAGGAGGATCTGGACAAGTTGGTCCAGACCAATGAATACCTCCAGTTTGCACTGGACAGCTACCCTGGAAAAATTACAGGAAAGTAATTAAAACATCACCTTTTTAACACAAATTTTGATCTGGCTCCTAAATTCATGCAAAGTAAAATACCGTTAAATGCTCTGACCATTTTTACTGACGGCTCAGGGTCCTCCCACAAGTCAGTTTTGACTTGGAAGGACACAAGGACCCAGAAGTGGGAATCTGAGGTCCATGTGGTGGAGGGATCCCCACAAATTGCAGAACTTGCAGCCGTTGTCAGAGTTTTTGAGAGGTTCCAGGAACCCCTCAATTTGGTCACAGATTCAGCGTACGTGGCCGGGATAACTGCCAGGGCTGAACACAGTTTGTTAAAGGAGGTATCCAACCAAAAATTATTTGGATTGCTCTCGAGGCTAGTGTACCTGTTGTCCCACCGAGAGCATCCATTTCACGTCATGCATGTGAGGTCACACCAGGACCTCCCCAGTTTTATCAGTGAGGGGAACCGCAGGGCGGATGCCTTGGCAGTGGCTGCGCAAGTAAAAATGGCAAATACACCTGACACCTTCGCACAGGCCAAGTTAAGCCATCAGTTCTACCATCAGAATGCTCCCGCCCTCCAGAGGATGTTCCATCTGCCTCTGGAGCAGGCAAGAGCGATTGTGGTGACATGTCCCAGCTGCCAGACCTATCAGATTCCATCGATGAATCCGGGGCTAAACCCCAGAGGTCTGGCTAGCTGTGACATATGGCAAACAGACATCACTCACATAAGTGAGTTTGGTAGACTCAAGTACGTACACGTATCGATTGATACGTTTTCCCATGCGATGTTTGCCTCCGCCCACACGGGCGAGAAGGCAAGGGACATAACAAAGCATTTCCTAATGGCCTTTTTTATTTTAGGGACCCCCAAGCAGGTAAAAACTGACAACGGTCCGGCATACGCCTCATCTCATTTACGTGAGTTCTTCCAGGAGTGGGGAATTACCCATATCACCGGTAATCCTCACTCTCCAACAGGTCAGGCTATCATGGAGAGGGCTCATAGAACACTAAAAAGATTCCTCTACTAGCAGCAGGGAGGTGCAGGGAAAAAATCGCCCATTGAGCGACTCTGCAAGGCGCTCTTCACAATCAATTTTTTGAATGTTACCCAGGAAGAGCCCGTCCCCCCTGTTTTCTGGCACTTCTCTTATTCGGCTAACTCTAAATTAAAAGAATATCCACCAGTGCTGGTGAGGGACCCGGAGACCCATGAGGTTGAAGGGCCCCTCCCACTGATCGTCTGGGGGCGAGGCTATGCCTGTGTGTCCACACCTAAAGGACCCAAGTGGATACCTGCTAGGTACATAAGACCGTACCGGGGACCTAACAGAGAGGCCAAGGTTTTCGTTCCAGGGAAACCTGGAGGACAAGAAATATCAGCAACATTGCAGACACAAGAAGCATGGAAGCGGAGGAAGAGAAAGACTTCCTCCCATGGACGAGACCTAGGAGGATCTGATGATCCTCCGCTTGAAGAAAATCCAGCGGAAGAACAGGAAGAAGACACCGAAAAAGACAAATGAAGACTTACCTCATGTGTTTCCCCATCCCTTTCCCTGAACCCTAACCCAGAGGGAGGGAGGAGGAAAAGTGTTTTGTATGTGTTGTTCACAAAAATTTAAGTTGCTTCATTTTGTTTTTCCACCAGAGAATCCCTGAAGATGAATCCAACAGTCCTCATTACGAAAGGAAAGGACTGGTTGGAAAACCTCTTCAGTCACTGGGGGATCTCTGGATGGATTTCCCAAATTTTAAAGACTTTACTTTGGACTTTGTTCATTATTTTTATCGTGTTATGCCTTTTTGGATGCCTTAAGAATTTCATAGTTACTTTCGTAAACAACACACATTCTCAAAGTAATAAAACCGGGGGAGATGTGGTGGTGGTCGGGGCTCCCAAAAACTCCTTCCCCATTAAGAAGCCCTGGAGTAGGAAATCCTAGGATTGAGGCCACCCCTGGGGTGGGGTTTGGCAGTGGTTTGCCCCAGAGTGGGCCTCGGTTTCTAAGGGGCTGGACGTTCCCTTGGCCATTGGACTGACCACCCATCCATCAGTTGTCAATCTTCCCCAAGTTCCAGAAAGTTTGGTTATGTTCAGTTGCTGATTATGTTATATTCATGTCTGTTAGCCCCTCTCCTCCCCTCTCTATCCCCCATTGGCCCTTGTCCCCTTGTCCCTCCCTGGTTTCTCCCCCGGGCTTGGACCTAATTGGTTGTCACCCTCATAATAAAAGTCTGGTGCAGGCTGAGCCCTGGGTCTCTTGGACTCAGACGCCCAGAGAGCTGTCATCTCCTTGATACAGTGTATCTTTTACTCTGCGCCGAAAGATCCCTCCCCAGCCTTTCCAGCCTTTAGGATACAACGTCTACCAAGCAGGGAGACACTGCCCACGGCAAGGGAAACTGAACTCCCGACGCTGGTGAACCTTTGCCTGCCTGAGCCAGGGACACTTGGTCGTAGTCGCGGCAGGGCTGCTGCTCAAAGCCCTGGTGGCCAGCTGCCTGGCCCGAACAAGCGGGACGAGACACGTAATGATGAAGATTATGACCCGCATATCACCACTAAAAAAATTCCATTTACTGCTACTGGATTGGCTAAGTTAAAAAAGGTGTATGGGCAGCTCTCCCACGAATCTGAAACAGAATATGTCTTCTGAGTGTCTTCCACTGGAGGAGACCAGATTCAATTAACTGAACAGGAGGCCAGTGGATATTGGGGACATGGAGTTTTCTTAACAACAGGAGACAAACGTAACACCTGGTCCCTAACTCAGCGTGCAGCTTTCTGGGCTGGGGGACTCAATCCTATAGAAAGGGGAGACCCTTTAGCTATAGTTAGCACCCCTGATCAACTTCTAGAAAGCGTCCACAAAGCCGCTTGCCTGCAAATGATACATGAAAGGAAATTAATTCCTGGATATTAATCCCCTATGCAATTGCCTGTGATGCCTTTTTCTGGTCTTAGGAAATAAAGGCTCAGACACGGTTAGAGGGTTGGGGGTTGTTTACCTCGGTATTTTAATAGGATCCCATTTGATTGCTTCTGCCGTCCAGGCAGAACACGTCACAAAAGCCCTGTCCCCCCAATCGAGTATACAGTTAAAGACTCTACACATTAGCATATCTACCAGGAGGGCCCAATAAGGGGCCTGGGTGGGCTAACTTCTAGTTTACAAAATCTGTCCTACTAGGAGACCTTGAGGGCCCATGAAAACAGGGTGTTTGGTCTTCTAACTCTACGTAGTTTCAGGGGTGTTTAGTCTACTGGCCTACTAAACACCACGAAACCAGGCTAAACTATCACCTAAAGCATCACAAGTATACCTGTTAATACTTGTGAATATAGGGAACAGTGTAAGAAATATTCAGGAGAAAAGCAGAAAAATCCTTCAGGCATCACCTGTGAAGGCTGAACTGATGACCCCTTTAATTCAAGGCCTCCCAGAATCACTCAAACCTATAGCAACTGTCCTTCAGAAAACTATAGCGGCTGTAGGTCCCGTAGAAAGGCTGGATAGATTCCTTGGAAACCCGAGCGACCAAACTGGATCAACTGATCCCGGGTTTACCCCATATACTACACCCTCTCAGCCATCGGGTTCACATTCAAATTCACATGCCGGTGATTGCAAAGTTTGGACATGGAGTGAGGTTGCAGCCGCACCCCCCCTCCTTCAAAGTCTGGGCAGTGAGCCAAAGCAACTCCTCCCTCAGAGTCCAGGCAACGAGCCAAAACAGCTTTTTCCTAGGGATTAATGCCCTTGTTGGGAGGCAGTGGGAAGACATTTCCCCACCCTACCTCCTCACGCTTTAGCCCAAGAGTTAGAGAAAATGCCCAAAGCTGACAATTGTTGAAGGTTGAATCTAGTTCTTTTCCTCAGGAATTTTTCTCCCATGGGTTGCTAGGACACAAATGACTGGGTACTTAAGAGAAACAAAGCACAAGGCTAGAGCCTTTCTCCGTGGCAGGGTGGGGCAAAATTGCCCCTCACAGAAGCAGAGCCTGGTAACACGAGATTTGGAGAGACTGAAAAGCAAGGGCAGAGGGAGGTCACGCCCTCTTGCTCGGGACCCTCGGAGCTGGATGGTCGGAGCTGCTGTCTGCTGAACCCACGGCCCCTGAGAAGCCAGCGCGGAGCTGCCGGTCTGTCTGCTGTGAGTCTCTGCCCTCTGCCCCATCCAGAGCCGACCTGCCTGCCACCAGCCCGCTTGTCTCCGCTACATTGTAGCGGGGTTTTTCCCTGCACGTGGAGACCCCTTACCGTCCCAGCTCCCTGTGTCCCGGGATCCTGCTGTGGCACCAACACCAGCTGCCCCTCCCGAGGGTCTGTGGAGCAAGGGCTCTCCTCCATCCCTCCGTGCTTCGGGCAGTCGCCATTCGCCGTGTGCTACCTGAGCTCACGCTGGAGCGCCCCCTGCAGGCACCGGGGAATCACCGCACCCAGAGCGCCCCTGCAGGCTGTGACTGGAACTGCACCAAAAGGGAAAGGTGCCTGAAGCCGAGCAGGCTGCCACTGGGTTTCTGGTTCTGTTTGTTGGTTAACGTTATAGTTGTTGTTATTTGTTATCCTTGTTTTAGATAGTAGTAAAGAACTGTTATTCCTATTCCCATATCTTTGCCTGAGAGCCTTTATAATAATTCGGAGGGAGGGGGGTTACAGTTTCCCATTCCAAGGGAGGCTCCTGCCTTCCTTAACAGACACCTCTCCTTCAAACCAGGACAGATTTTGGCACCCAACGTGGGGCACGAGGGCATCGAGGGGAAGAAGGATAACAGTTCTTGAGTAACGCAGTTTTTGTGTGCTGGATATAGGAACCTCATTAGGTTGCACCATGTGGTCTTGCTTATTCCGGTTCGTATGGCAAGTGGTCACAGCTGTTTCTCTCCCATTTGCAGCCCCATATCTAAACATGGGCCCTATAACTAAAGCTACAGTAGCTGTTATACAGTTTGTGTCATGGGTCAATAAGGTGAGGAATTCATGGATTTTCAACTTCCTCTGGAAGGCAGGCATGTGGATTCACAGCTACCACACACTAATGACATGTTTTCAGGGTTACTTTAATAATGGTACCTACTGCGAGGAAGTGACACCAAAAGAAATGTTCTCACAACCCTTCACCCAGCTCTTTGGGCCTATCCCGCCAATCTTTGAGGGGTTCAAATCTTCTCTAGATGCTAATGATACCATACAGTGGCTGGCATTGCTGATAGTCCTACTCTATTTAGCATTCAGGGATAAAGGAGGTCTGACTTGGATAACCACTCTGACATCTACCCCAGACAATAGGGATGAGGCCCCAGAACCTGACATGGCCCCAAAGACTAGGGATGCTGCCACAGAAACTGACCTGGCCCCGGAAACTAGGGATGCTGCCACAGAACCTGACACGGCCCCAGAGACTAGGGATGCTGCCACAGAACCTGACACGGCCCCAGAAACTAGGGATGTAGCCACAGAACCTGACATGGCCCCAGAAACTAGGGACACCATCCCAGAACCTGACATTGCCCCAGACACTAGGGATGTTGCTACAGAGTCTGACCCGGTCCCACAACCCACCTCAGAAACAACCCACCCGGATTGGGTGGGAGTCCTGGTGAAAGAGATACGCGAGATGAGCCAAGTGCTGAAGGAATACACTTGCCCAGCTGGTGGGAAACCCTTCCCGTACCCCAAAGAGGGAGAGTCTAATGAGGCAGCAGAGGAACCCAGGGACGCTATCACCGCTCAGGCTCCAGTCAGATCAGTGGGGCAGCCACAGCCAGTAGCAGTTGCCCCTGTGGAAAAGAGGAAGACTAAGGTCAAACCAGAGCAGCCAGTGAGTAATGATGGGGAAGCAGGGCCCTCTCAACCAGTAGGGAGGCCAAGGATTGAAATCACTACTGAGTCCCTGGGGTATGACAGTCTCCGTAATCTACGAAAAGACATTGTGCGACGGGGTCGTGAGCCTTTTACAACCTGGTTACTTCGGGTCTGGGACCTTATGGGTATGGGCGTGCAGCTGGATAGTATTGAGGCAAGGCAGCTGGGACCCTTGTCCCAGGACTCAGGGGTTGATCAGGTATTTGGAAGAGATGATGGGCCTCTGTCTCTCTGGGAACGGCTTTTAATAAGTGTAAGAGAGAGGTTTGTCAACAGGGAGAGAATGCAGGAATATCATCATAGAAGACCATGGAAGACCCTTGAGGAGGGAATCCAACAGCTGAGGGAGGTGGCAATATTGGAGGTACTCTTTGGGAGGGATGGACAACATGATAACGACCCCGACAAGGTCAAGTGTACAGGGCAAATGTTGTGGAATCTGGCAAATCTAGGGCCCTCCCAATACACCATCTTCATTGCAACAATTAATGCTGATGACAACCGAGAGACAGTGGGCTCCATAGCCACCAAACTCAGGAATTATGATAGTATGATCAGTGGCCCAATGCAGGCTCAGGTCTCTGCTGTGGTCAAAGACCTCAGAGAGGAGATGATGAGGGAGGTGAGGGAGGAGATGAGGTTGATGAGTGCGGCACCAGTGCGAGTCACAAGCCCCAAAGTCAGAGCCCAGCGCCCCCCAGCCAGGGAGAGAGGGTACACCCCACGATCTGAGCTGTGGTTCTTCCTGTGTGATCACGGAGAAGACATGAGGAAGTGGGATAGGAAACCCACTGCTGCCCTGGCAGCACGGGTACAGCAACTCAAGGAGGGAAATACTAACCGAGGCGGGGGGTCTACTAAAGTGAAGGTAGCCTCAGCCTCCTGTGACCGAGATGCCAGATATTACAGAAGAGAGGACGATCTGTTAGATCCCCTCGAGGGGACCTCTACCATGTACGCCCAAGAAAGAAATGACAACCAGAGCTAGAGGGGCCCTGCCTCTAGCCAGGAAGAGGCACGGGAAAACCGGGTCTTTTGGACAGTGTGGATCCGATGGCCTGGCACATCAGAACCACAAAAATATGAAGCGTTAGTTGATACTGGTGCGCAGTGTACCTTAATTCCATCGAGACGTGGGG
Source organism: Eopsaltria australis (assembly GCA_034509425.1). Taxonomy (NCBI): domain Eukaryota; kingdom Metazoa; phylum Chordata; class Aves; order Passeriformes; family Petroicidae; genus Eopsaltria; species Eopsaltria australis. Next base: position 59,389 of record JAVTVJ010002515.1, read on the forward strand.
GCAGAACCTGTTTCTATTGCCGGGGTGACAGGGGGATCACAGCAATTAACTTTGTTGGAAGCCGAGGTGAGCCTGACCGGGAAGGAGTGGCAGAAACACCCCATTGTGACTGGTCCAGAGGCCCCATGTATTCTGGGCATAGACTTCCTCCGGAATGGCTATTACAAAGACCCAAAGGGACTCAGGTGGGCTTTCGGAATAGCGGCTGTGGAGGCAGAGGGCATCAGGCAACTGAACACCTTGCCTGGACTATCGGAAAATCCAAATGCAGTGGGACTCCTGAGAGTAAAAGAGCAACAAGTGCCAATTGCCACCTCGACAGTGCACCGCCGGCAGTACCGGACGAATCGAGACGCCGTGATCCCCATCCACAAGATGATCCGCGACCTGGAAAGCCAAGGAGTGGTCAGTAAAGCCCACTCACCCTTCAACAGCCCCATCTGGCCTGTGCACAAGTCTGACGGGGAATGGAGATTGACTGTGGACTATCGTGGCTTGAATGAAGTGACTCCACCATTGAGTGCTGCCGTGCCAGACATGCTGGAGCTCCAGTACGAGCTGGAGTCCAAGGCAGCAAAATGGTATGCCACCATTGACATCGCCAATGCGTTTTTCTCCATCCCTCTGGCAGCGGAGTGCAGGCCTCAGTTCGCCTTCACCTGGAGGGGTGTGCAATATACCTGGAATCGGCTACCCCAGGGGTGGAGGCACAGCCCCACGATCTGCCATGGACTGATCCAGGCTGCACTGGAAAAGGGTGAGGCTCCAGAGCATCTCCAATACATCGATGGCATCATTGTGTGGGGGAACACGGCAGCAGAAGTATTTGAGAAAGGAGAGAAGATCATCATGATCCTCCTGGAAGCCGGTTTTGCCATGAAGAAAAGCAAAGTCAAGGGACCTGCTCGAGAGATCCAGTTCTTGGGGGTAAAATGGCAAGATGGACGGCGCCAGATTCCCACAGAGGTCATCAATAAGATCACTGCGATGTCTCCTCCAACTAACAAAAAGGAAACTCAAGCTTTCCTAGGGGCCATAGGTTTTTGGAGGATGCACATTCCAGAGTACAGCCAGATTGTGAGCCCTCTCTACCTGGTCACCCGCAAGAAGAACAATTTTCACTGGGGCCCTGAACAGCAACAAGCGTTTGCCCAGATCAAGCAGGAGATCGCTCATGCAGTAGCGCTTGGCCCAGTAAGGACGGGACCAGAGGTGAGGAATGTGCTTTACTCTGCAGCCGGGAACAAGGGCTTGTCCTGGAGCCTTTGGCAGAAGGTGCCTGGAGAGACTCGAGGCCGACCGCTGGGATTCTGGAGCCGGAGTTACAGAGGGTCCGAAGCCAACTACACCCCCACAGAGAAGGAAATCTTGGCTGCCTATGAAGGAGTTCAAGCCACCTCAGAGGTAATTGGCACTGAAGCACAACTCCTCCTGGCACCTCGACTACCAGTGCTGGGGTGGATGTTCAAAGGAAAGGCTCCCTCTACCCACCACGCCACCGATGCCACATGGAGTAAGTGGATCGCACTTATCACACAGCGCGCCCGCATTGGAAATCCAAACCGCCCTGGGATCCTAGAAATAATTACGAACTGGCCAGAAGGTGAGAGCTTTGGTCTCACTGATGAAGAGGAGCAAGAACAAGTGACCCGGGCTGAGGAGGCTCCACCATATAATCAACTGCTAGATGAAGAAAAGTGCTACGCCCTTTTCACTGATGGTTCCTGTCGCATCATAGGGATGAACCGGAAGTGGAAAGCAGCTGTGTGGAGCCCCACACGACAAGTTGCAGAAGCCACTGAAGGAGAAGGTGGGTCGAGCCAATTTGCTGAACTCAAAGCTGTTCAGCTGGCCCTGGACATTGCTGAGAGAGAGAAGTGGCCAAAGCTCTATCTCTACACTGATTCGTGGATGGTAGCCAATGCTCTATGGGGTTGGCTGGAAAGGTGGAAAAAGGCCAACTGGCAGCGTAGAGGAAAGCCAATCTGGGCAGCTGATGAATGGAAAGACATTGCCACTCGGGTAGAGAAGCTACCCGTAAAGGTCCGCCATGTAGACGCCCATGTCCCTAAGAGCCGAGCTAACGAAGAACACCAGAACAACAAGCAGGTAGATCACGCCGCAAAGATTGAGGTGGCACAGATAGATTTAGACTGGCAACACAAAGGGGAGCTGTTCCTAGCCCGATGGGCCCATGATGCCTCAGGCCACCAGGGCAGAGATGCCACCTATAAGTGGGCACGAGACCGAGGGGTGGACCTAACCATGGACAGTATCTCCCAGGTGATCCATGATTGTGAGACGTGCGCCGCGATCAAACAGGCCAAGCGGGTAAAGCCTCTATGGTATGGTGGACGGTGGTCCAAATACAAGTATGGAGAGGCTTGGCAGATTGATTACATCACACTGCCCCAAACCCGCCAAGGCAAGCGCTACGTTCTCACAATGGTGGAAGCCACCACAGGATGGCTGGAGACCTACCCTGTGCCTCATGCCACTGCCCGGAACACCATCCTGGGCCTCGAAAAACAGGTTCTTTGGAGACATGGTACCCCTGAGAGAATTGAATCCGACAATGGGACTCACTTCAAAAATAGCCTTATAAACACCTGGGCTAGGGAACATGGCATCGAGTGGGTGTACCATATCCCTTATCATGCACCAGCAGCTGGGAAAGTTGAACGGTACAATGGCCTGCTCAAAACCACCTTGAAAGCACTGGGTGGGGGGACGTTCAAGAACTGGGAGACTAATTTGGCAAAGGCCACATGGTTAGTGAACACCCGAGGTTCCTCCAGCCGGGCCGGGCCTGCCCACTCTGACCCCTTGCGAACAACAGATGGAGATAAAGTTCCAGTAGTACACATGAGAGGTATGCTGGGAAAGACTGTTTGGGTAAACTCTGCCTCAAGTAAAGACAATCCCATCCGGGGGGTTGTCTTTGCTCAGGGACCGGGCTGCACCTGGTGGGTGATGCAAAGGGATGGAGAGACCTGATGCATACCTCAAGGAGATCTTGTTTTAGGGTGAACTACTTATGACACTGCGCTTGTATCTGTATCTGCATGTATGTATATACCTCGAAAGTTTAAATTTGATGTAAGGTGTTTGCATGGGAAAAAAATTCGGGGTGGAGAATGTTGAAGGTTGGATCTAGTTCTTTTCCTCAGGAATTTTTCTCCCATGGGTTGCTAGGACACAAATGACTGGGTACTTAAGAGAAACAAAGCACAAGGCTAGAGCCTTTCTCCGTGGCAGGGTGGGGCAAAATTGCCCCTCACGGAAGCAGAGCCTGGTAACGCGAGATTTGGAGAGACTGAAAAGCAAGGGCAGGGGGGAGGTCACGCCCTCTTGCTCGGGACCCTCGGAGCTGGACGGTCGGAGCTGCTGTCTGCTGAACCCACGGCCCCTGAGAAGCCAGCGCGGAGCTGCCGGTCTGTCTGCTGTGAGTCTCTGCCCTCTGCCCCATCCGGAGCTGACCTGCCTGCCACCAGCCCGCTTTTCTCCGCTACATTGTAGCGGGGTTTTTCCCTGCACGTGGAGACCCCTTACCGTCCCAGCTCCCTGTGTCCGGGGATCCTGCTGTGACACCAACACCAGCTGCCCCTCCCGAGGGTCTGTGGAGCAAGGGCTCTCCTCCATCCCTCCGTGCTTCGGGCAGTCGCCATTCGCCGTGTGCTACCTGAGCTCACGCCGGAGCGCCCCCTGCAGGCACCGAGGAATCACCGCACCCAGAGCGCCCCTGCAGGCTGTGACTGGAACTGCATCAAAGGGAAAGGTGCCTGAAGCCGAGCAGGCTGCCACTGGGTTTCTGGTTCTGTTTGTTGGTTAACGTTATAGTTGCTGTTATTTGTTATCCTTTGTTTTAGATAGTAGTAAAGAACTGTTATTCCTATTCCCATATCTTTGCCTGAGAGCCTTTATAATAATTCGGAGGGAGAGGGGTTACAGTTTCCCATTCCAAGGGAGGCTCCTGCCTTCCTTAACAGACACCTGTCCTTCAAACCAGGACAACAATGTAGCTGTTTATCAATACACTGATGATATCCTTGTGGGAGGAGATGAAATAGAAGAAGTGGGAAATACCCAACAGAAAATAATCTCCCACTTAGAGAGTCTTAATTTGCAGATTCCCACAGAAAAAGTCCAAAAACCCTCACAGGAAGTTAAATTTTTGGAAATTCAGTGGAAGGGAGGTATGACATGCATCCCACCTGATACCCTAACCTCTTTAGATCAGATTAAAATGCTTGAATCCAGGAAAGATCTCCAACATGTTTTAGGATTATTAGTGTTCTGGAGGAAACACACCCCAGATTTTTCCATAATTGCCAGACCTCTTTATAACTTGCTGAGAAAAGGGGTAAAATGGGAATGGAATGCTTCGCAGGAAAAAGCATTGCAATTGTTGATTTTTGAAGCAACAGCTCACCAAGCCCTGGGCCCTATTCATCCTTCAGATCCTTTTCAAGTGGAATGGGGATTTGCCTCCTCAGGGTTCTCAGTACACATATGGCAGTGGGGCCCTGAGGGTCCGACGAGGCCTGTTGGTTTTTCTTCCTGTCTCTTCAAAGATGCTGGAAAAAGATAGACTACCTGGGAAAAGGACTTGTTTGTTGTTAGCTTAGCTCTCACAGAAGTGGAGAAGATTACACGACAACCAATTGTTTTGAGGGACCCTTTCAAAGTTATTAAGGCAGTTTCTACTGGGACACCCCACCTGATGGCGTGGCCCAGAGAGCCTCAGTTAGAAAGTGGTATGCTCAGATTGAACATTATTGTAACACTTTCTCAATAACTGGAGGAGCTTTAAAAAACCTGGCAATACAAGAAAGCTTGAGTAGCAGCCAAGATAAACCTGCCTCAGTTATTAAAGTAGCCCCTCCTTTTTGCCCCGAACAGTCGGCAAATTCTTGATTTACAGATGCTTCTGCCAAGCAAGTAGGAAAGGTGTGGAAATACAAGGCTGTAGCCCTCCACACTTCCTCCGGTGAACCTATTATTACACAGGGGGGAGGCAGCGCCCAAGTTGGCAAGCTGATAGCTGTTTGGAGTGTTTTCCAACATGAAGTACAGAATATTTCTCTTTTCTGTATCTACACTGATTTCTATGCTGTGTTAAAGGGATGTACTGAGTGGCTTTCTTTTTGGCAGCAAAATGCATGGACAGCCTCTGATGCCCTAGGGAAGGAGCGTCGGACAAATACACGCTGGATAATTCCATCATTTTAACCTTTTCTGCCCCTTGGTGGCAGACTCTGTTGTGTTTACTTTTCACAGAGGAACTCCGAGGGACATGAATACCAGATAAACCATGATAAAACTAGTGAATAATGTTTTCCCTCCCTTTATGGTAACGCGATGTGATGATGTTATAATATGATGTAAATTAATTGCTGAACCTTTTATTGAAGTTCAAAATCGGGATTCTTGGCTAAACTTAACTGCTGTACAATTTTCCCATGAAGTCATGTGTGGTGAAAGCTATAAAATACTGGGGGGAACTGAAAGTTGATGTTGTAATACCTACCACCCAACCACCGGTTATGCTAAGCCCGAGAATTTTTGAAATCGGACCATATATAATCAGGAAAACAGGCCAACAACAAATATTGTTTAATCCGGTATGGTCTCTTAAACAAGTCAAATTGCTGATGCAAAACAATGTCTCAGAAATTGAGCCGGATTGTTCACCTTTCCTGCAAATTGCCTTCGAAGGGTGGGCAACCTGGTTACGAAAGTGGAACCCTTTTAAGAAACGAATGCAAAAAGACATAACCAGTTGTCATGGGGGAATTGCTGTTAAAAAGGCCCGGTGTAGAAAGAGGAGGTGGAGTCGGAAATGAGGTAGCCAGCATAAACTCCGCCTACCTAAAAAACTCATAAAACCATGAAAACACCTGAAGAAGCTCTCTTTGAGACTTCCAGTTCACAGAGGAAGGACACTGCTCTCCTCCCCTCCTCACCAACTGGGTAAGGTCTCTCCCAGACCACATGATCCGGGGGCTACTAGCCCGCATAGTGTGGGGGGGAGGGGGAGGAGAGAGAGAGAGAGAGAATACTCAAGCTACTTCATCTTGCTGTCCTTGGCTAAAGAACTTCGCCATCTCTGTTTGCCTAGCCTGGGCCAGGCCGGTTTCCTCCCCTCTCCGTGGCACGGCCCAGCGGGAAAAGGGTTTAGGGTCGGGCCCTGTGGACCTCGGGAGCGCCCTGCCCGGTTAGCCCCGCAGCAAACTCAGCATGGGAGAGAGACAGAGGGAGCTCAGACTCAGCCCCTCCCACAGCTCGGGTGCGGCTTCGTTTACTCCTTGCAGCTCTGCACGGGAGAGAGAAAGGACTCAAATTGAGCCCCTCCCACAGCTCGGGTACAGCTCCTGCCGGCAGCCCCCATGCACACTCTGACACAGAAGGGGGATTGAACCAGCCCCCCTGCAGCATGGATGCGGTCCCACCGGGCCCCTACGATTCAAACGCGGCTTAGATGGGAGCCGGCATAGACGAGCTCTTTTCCTTCAGTTCAGGCACAGACTTAACAACACTCAAACCACGCAGGCAAAAGCCACGTGACCATTGCCTAGCCGAAAGACGAATTAACTGTTTCTTTCTAATATCAAAATGAGACTTTGAGAACATTCATTTCTCCTTCTCACACAGAAAGAGCATAAAAATAAAGGTACTTACAAAAGGTACAACATAGAGACTTTAAGTTAATAAGTATAACAGCTTATTTTCAAAGAAGGAAGAGATGAGGAGTGCTTTAAATGCTGAAAGTTCTTTTTGTAAAAACATGTTGATCAAGTTAGCTGTAATATACCCTGTAATATATGAATAATGGTCTAAAAGAAGTGAGAAAAAGGAAATGTAATGTTCTAAGTTATAAGCAGTAGACTAAAACTTTTGTGTATTAAAATTTTTTCTTTCCTCGCCCCAAGAAAACAGTAGAAGAAGACTTGTGTTGCTGATGATAAAGTAAGGGGATGTCATTGTCACTGTAATAGAAACATTTGCTCTCAAAAAGAACACCTCAATGACCATCATATGTCCATTGGTGTGGCCCTGGAAAAGCTACTGAAATGGGAAGGGGTCTAGAAAAGCAAATGCCTCCCTTCAAAGAGAGAATTGCTTACTAGAAAGCTAATAACCATAGAAACTGTCTTTCCTATGGGAGTCAACATGATAAAACAAAAGAAAACTTCTCTCTCCATATAAATTAAGAAAACTGTGAAGTTCCAGAGGTGGTGGATAAACTATAAGTTGAAGTGTTACCTTTTGTATGGTCAGCAAGGAAGAAAATAAGAAAGGTGGGGAGGGAAAAAGAGTGTTCTAAAGAGTTTAGTGTTAATGCATGATTATTATTCCTATTTTAAGTCTGTTAATAAAATTCCTTTTTGTATTCCTTAAAGTATAAGCCTGCTTTTGCCTACTATTAATCCTTATCTCACAACAAAATCAAATAATCTAGACTACAAAAATTAGTGTTCATACCTTATTTTGATCCCCAAACCTCTAAACCGCAACACCAGTGCTGTGGGAACGGGATTGGGATTATTGAATAGCATTGATTCAGAAGTACTAATGAATAAATTGGCTGCCACAACTGGAGATTTAACCAAATTACAACAACCACTGCAGTCGTCCTTATCAGCCTTAGGAACCCACCAGTGGTTGTTATCAAACATATTACCAAATTGGGAAAAGGTAAATGTGAATGATCACAAATTGATAATTCACGCACTCGGTGCTACACAAAAACAACATCTCTTTGGCTCTTAGCTGCATCCAGGCTCAATTGTGGATGCAGTCAGTTGCCGCCTCAATTATAAGAGAAGGCGAAGAAGGCACTTTTCCTACTGAAATTCGGAAAATAATTTGGGACAGTGCTGCTGATTTTGAGAGAGAATTCCAATCATGGTGGAGCTTAGTGAATTTTACCTATAACCCTATCACAAACACAGGCACAGCCTTTGTGCTAACCATACGTAATGCTTTGGTGCATTCAATATTCCCTATCATTGCATTAGGGCTGAATCATGATGGAACTACTCTCTATCCTTTTGAGCATAAGCAATGGGCCCGTCAAATTGATAAGAAATGGCAAACTGTTAATTTGGAAACTTGTATTGTCTGAGAACAACAAGGGTTTATCTGTGAAAGTAATGCAATTAGAGCTCAAGACATCTGTTTAGACACAGAACAAAATATCTGTCATTTTGAAATTCATCCTAACGAGAATCCTGAAACAGTGCTTGTGTATATAGGCAATGGATGTGCATGCTTGAGAACTGCTTGTGATAGTGTATTCATAGAAAATTTAGTAGTGGATACTAAAAACCATTTAAATTTTTGTGTTTGTAACTTTACTACAATCACTGGATGTGATTTTTCTTATTTAGCCCCAGTTCCTTCTTATCACCTTTTGCAATCCAATTACTCACTGATGCACCAACTTGTGCCTACCCCCATTGGGATGAACCTTATTTTGGTAAAGCAATTGTTGCTTCACCAGGATTTAATCGAAATTTTGAAAAAGATTAAGAAATTAGATGTGTATTTTAAAACGTGATAAGAAATTAAATGTGTATTTTGATTGAAATTGCTTATTCCTTTTTTGGTTTTTTTTTTCCCTTTTTCCCTTTCTGTTTCTTTTTTCTTCTCTCTTTCCTGTCTCTGTTTTTCGGGTGATGCTACCAACATTGACGAGTCCTGAAGACTTCGCAACAACACTACAGAATTGTGCTTAGTGCTCTTGACGACAATCGTGAGCCACAGGGTGGTGTAAGAGACGGTACGAAAATCCCTCATCTGCCTCACGATCATCGATGAGGACAGAGACTGAAAAGCCAAAAACCCCAGAGTGGAAAGAGGACTTTTTGCAAAAGGAGTCCAGGCCAGATTGAGGTGGGATGTCTGCCAAGGGCAGGTGCCCGAACTGGTAGTGCAGGCTACGGTAGACTGCGTCGTTCTCGCTGCCAAGGTAGAGAGGACTGCGCTGAAGGAACCATCCTGGTACACCTGCTCTGTACCATTACACCAAAACAATGGGCCTTATTCCTCCACCTTTTGGCCAGCTGCCCCTCGCTTTTGCACTTCTTGGCCAGCTGCCTCCCACTTTCGAAAAAGACTATAAAGGGACTTTCTGAAAAGGCCCCTACGAGATCTCCCCACGGAAATAAGACGAAATCTATTGGCTCCGGACCACGAGGACTTTGTCGTGCTGTTGGTAGCTATAACCCCTTCTTTCCTCTCTATACTTTGTTTCTTTATATCTCTCTCTCCTGTATTGCATAATCATGTTGTTGGCACTCAATAGATGTGATTTTGGTTTTGATTGAAACTAAAAGTCATTTTCCCTGTTTCTTTGCACTCTGAGATTCGGTTAACGAACCATCATGACTCCTGCTTGTGTTAGCGGATCGTGACAAAATGCCAAGTGAGCTATTGCACAGAACAAATGATTATTCAAGAATCTCAACACTGTGTTGTAATCCAGTTGCTGGAAAGCATTTTAGAGGTAAGCATTATTTGCATAGATTTTCATTCTTGTGGGTATTCTGAGATTGAAGCAGATTTAAGGAAAACTGGTTTGAGCACAAGTTGCTGTTTGTGTTGGTTTGAGAATTCTTTCCTTTCCCTACCACTATAGACCCACACAGTAGAAAACCTTCAAATTCAAAGTTACGGGACAACATCTGACTGTGCTCTGTATACCAGTCTGTTTATTTTCTTCAACTTTGCCTCCCACCTACCGTGAATATGTAGCTAGGTCATGGGAAGTGGAATAACTTGAGGAGGAGAGTTTAACATCCACCCACCACTGGACATATTTTGACCACTTTGGTGACTTAGTGTGGCAGGACGTCTACCTCCCTCACCTCCTCCTCCTGTGTGCCACAGATAACGAGTGCATAAAGAGATAACCCAAGGGCAGGAAGGCCCAACAGGGGTCATCTCTGGCGCCAGAGGGCTCAAGCCTCAGCTAAGAATCAGCATCTTAGTCTGCAGATGGAAGGAGAGATAAAAATTGCTGACTTAAGAGTCATGGTTTTACACAATAAAAGATACATGAGCTAACACTGGGGCAGAAGTCTTTCGCACCCTAAAAGTGTTTGAAGCTTCTCCCCGAAGTTTGGACGCAGGCTTCGTGGTTACTTCCCCGGGGATTGAGGGAAAGGATCTCAATGTGCTGCACCAACAAATTGGATGGTAAGATACATTGAATCCTAAGCTTATACTATTTCTTCACTAGCTGTAACTGAAAAAGGTACCATTCTTGTGCACTGTAAGTTATTTACTAGTAGTCTTTCTTTTTGTTTTATTCCTGTGTAGTATTGGTTTGCTTTTAAGTCTTATATCTGTTAGTTTCCCCATCTATTAATAAATGTTTCATTTTATAATAGACAGAATCAGTCATCATGAAAAGAACTTATACACGAGAGTGGGTTTTGGGGTGCTGGTTACCTCAATAAGGTTACTACCTACTGCCAAGGCCTGGGCAGGAGGCAAGGACTGATATTTAACGCCCACATCAATTCATGACACTTAGTTTCTCATAAAGAAATTAATTTCTGAAGGTAAAAAGATCCTAAGTCATGTTTTGGGAAGAATTAACTGCTTCTAATCTTTTCCATAATGTTTTTCTTTCTTAATGGTCTGGTACAAAGCATAGTACTTTTTTTATTTGAATCAGGACTTAAGGTGACTTATGGCAGCTTTGCTGATGTTAATAACTTACTGTTATGCCTTATTTATTAGCAGAGAATGCATAGATAGTGAGGGGACCAAATGGAAAAAAACCCCAATGTTTAGTCTACCACCATGGGGCTTTCAGCTGAGGGAACAAAGGAGGATTGTGCTGCTTTTTTAATGGGAAAGTAATTAATTAATACTTAGTTTTGAAGAAGCACAAGAGTTAGCTTTTCCTAATATGTCTCTGTAATGGGTCTGGGTGTTATGCAGCTAATTTTCTTCATAGCAACCTATATAGTTCTGTGTTTCGGATTTGTGGCTAACAGTTGATAACAAACTAATACTTTGCCTGTTGCTCAATAGCACTTGCACAGGTTGAAGTCTTTCTCCCACTCTACCCAACCTCACCTTCCAAGGAGGCTGAAGGTGGTACAGAAGTTGGGAAGCAGCACTGCTGGGACTGTTGAATCAACCAAAGGGATATTCCTGCCACATAATGTCATGGTCAGCAATAGAACTGTATTATGTATCCTTTATTCAATGAGAACTGTAGAGGAAGACAGGGATGAGGGGATTTCTTACTCCCAGGGTGGCTATTGCTCGGAGACTGGCTGGGGGTCTGTCTACTGGTAGGAGGTGGTGTGTCATTTCTTTTAAAAAGGAGCATTATCTCCCCTTGATAATGCTTATGCTCTGTTAAGAAGACAGCAGGGAGTTAGGAGGGCTGGGAATTGATAGTTCTAGTCAGCATATATGAAGTCATCCTGTTTGGAGGGCTTTTTTATTCTTTTAGTCTAGCTTATGGGTGCAAGCCATACTTACAGGCACAGATATAGTCCTTTTGATGCTTTGCTTCTCTCTATCTAGCCCAATGAATATTTAAATGGACTATGAATAAAAGAACAAATTACAGGTAAGTGTTAGTGTCTCCCAGTATAATGATTCACATCCTGGTTTCTACAGTTAACCTGAAAAATTAGACATTAAGGCTCGAATACCTTAAAGTAGGAAAAATTTTATTCAGTTCTTATACACATTGTAGGAGCTTTACATGATGAAAAGTGGTAGAGCTAAAGGAAAAAAAAAAAAAAGTGAAGGGATATAAACATCATCTAAGTCTTCTAAAATAAAAGAATGAAAGACAGAAGAACCTATTTCCAAAATTTAAGATTGTGAATTCTTAGTGGAAAGAGACATTTCCAGTGATAACAAATAAGCTATCTTAAGTGTAAGTTGAGACCTTTTTCTCTGAATTCTCCTTTGCTTGCTGAAGGTAGTGTGTCAATCAATAATCATAATTGGTAGTTATCAGGCAATTTATGAGGTCTCCTAATTTATTCATAGGTAGCCTAGATGCTTAGCTCAAGACTTTATATTCTACTGCATTGAACCTAAGCCTTGATTCATCCTACCACTGACCTTAACAAATGTATTTGAAACATTTAAGTGGTAGTTTTACCAAACTCCCTACAAAGTGACTAGACAGGACACAGTCTCACTTGGAGAAGGACTGTACATGTGAGATCTGAATCTCTTTGGATACCCATACATCTTTTGACTGATTTTGGAAGGAACTGTGGGGTTTTGTTTCTGTGATAGAAATACCTCTGTTGCAGTGGTTGAAGCCACCCCGAGGGTGGCTGACGAAGAGACAAACAAGCCTGACGAGTGGTGGGAAGGCATCACGGTGTGACATCTTCCCCCAGAGTTTATAATGGTTCCTTCCTGTTACAGTTATGTTAATTCACTTCCAATGGTTGGTCAGTTATCCCCCCGCCTCTCTTTAAATATTCATATTGTTCCAGAAAGTTCCCCCAACCTTGATATCACATTGGCCTGTCCCCATTCTCCCCTCCCCTACTCTTCCCTGGTTGATCCCCCTTGCATTGTCCCTCCTTCATTCTGCCCCTATTGGTTGACCCTCTCCGTATAAAAGTTGATGTTCTACCCTGTCTATCTACCTTTTGTCCCAGGAATCCATACAAAAAACCCCTCTCAACTCTTAGTCCGGTGTCAGTTCTTCTTCAAGGAGTGTCTGTGGCTGCTATCTCACCAGCAGAGCTGTTGCCTGCAGCTAGGATCAACAGGATCCTGCCAGGGAACCACCAGGTGCTGATGAGAACCCTGGGCTGGGAGCCCTATGGAACATGCGGGGCTGTGGGTCTGTCCCAGACCACCAAGGAGAACTGTTAGAATTTGTAACTTTTATTTACCAGTGGTGCCCAAACAGTGACTTTTATCAAAGTGCTCTTGGCACTGTCAGCAGTCAAACACTTTGCTACCGTGTTGCCACTTCCCCAAGGGAGCGGCTCAGTTCTATTAGTCATTCCCAAAGGGCGGCTGAAACAGCACAGCAGGACACCAGGACCTCAGCAGGGAGCCTTTCGTTGCTCTAAGGAACTAGGAGCCAGCCAGAGGATACCTGAGAGGAACCGACCGGACAGGTCAGCAGCTGTGAAACAGAGCCTTACCTGGGTGCCAGGAATGGGCAGGCAATCACCACAGGTGCGGAGCATCCGTGTGGGGAGGAGGGGGTACGGGTCAGTCCTGCGTGGCGCTGGCCCCTGCCCGCCCCTTGCTCCGTCCCGCCGCTCCTCCATGGGGGCTGTGGGCAGGGACTGCGTGGAGCCCTCTCTTCCCGCCGCCTCCTGCCTGATCCCATTCCCCTTTTTGCATGCCCAATTGAAGGGTGAGTGAGTGACTTTGGGGATAGCTCCTTAGAGCTCGTTTTAAGCTTTCTCCTTTTAAGTTGCACCTTTTCTCCTTGCTGAGGGTGAGTAGGCTGGGAAAATGGGATCCGGGATCTCAGCAGCCCAGCGAGAGGTTTATTCCCAAGTTAAAATACCCTTAAAGGCAGGAAAAGTAAGTTTTTCTAGGGGGTTGTTAAAACATTTTGTTAGATGGATTTTTCTTTATTTTCCGGATGTTTCAGTTGATTCAGTTAAACAATTACATTTTTGGGATGCTGTTGGGAGAAAGTTAACTCAAATCAGACAACGTGGGGATCAGTCTGTGGGGAAGTTTTTTCTGTTACAAATTTTAATTTATAAATCTGTGAATGAACTTTATTCATGGGAAAAAGGGGATGTTAAATTTGTGGTTCCTCCAGTTTCTCCTAAACTTTGCTCCTGCACCCACTCTCCTCACCCCACTGACCCACTGCAGGAGAGATCGGGCAGTGGAGCCCATCAATCGATGCAGGGTTGCCACCGACTCCCTGATACCCCCCGATTCCCTCTGAACCCTTTCTGCGGTGGGCCTGATAACCCTGTCATGGATTTACCCCTACCCCCTGTTCCTGCACCGCCATACCCAGTTGCACCAAGTGCGCCCCCTCCCTCCCCCAGAACCTTCCACAAAATGGTGTTGACCGCATGGCCGGGTCCACCATTTTGAAACCATCCTCCATTTTGTTGTCCTTGCCCCAAGCCACCTTTCCCACCACCTCACAAAGTTCGCCCCCTGTGCCGCCCATTGCGCCACCCCCCATGCCGTACGCCCTTCTGTCAGGACCTCCTCCTCCGTCAATGGGTGTTGCCACGTCGGGACCTGCTCCTCCATCCGGGAACCCTTTCCACTTGGGATCGTCCCCCGGAAATCCCTTTGTCACTCAAAGCACGGTCCCTGCCCACACCCTCTGCGTTCCCGCCCCTTCCACCAGAGGCCCCACCTAGCCTTCTGGTTCCCACGTTCCACCTTCCTGTTCCCATGCCCCTCCTTACGATCCTTACCATCCCATGACCGGAAGTGGGTGTAGGGAACCCCGGGAAATGGGAGGGGTGAAGGGAGTGTTTGCAGTGCCAGTCACATATAACATCAATGGGGCTAATCTGCAGTGGAGGCCGTTTGCGCACGCAGACCTTAAAGAACTCTGTAAGGCGACGAAGGAGTTTGGTAGGGACTCCCCGTATTTTAAAAGTACTTTGCACAGGACTCTGTGACGCGGCTCGCCGGTGTTCCGGGCGTCGACAGCTGGCCCCAGGGTAGTGGCCAGCGACCTGTCGGCGGCTGCAGCTCGCGTCCCTGACTGCCAAGCGCCAAGTCCACGGCTGCGGGGAATCGGATGTCCCCAGCTGCGAGTCACTCGCTAGGAGCAGACTGTCAGCTACGTGGCTGGAGAAAACGGGGAGGGGTCTTCTGCCGCGCGGAGTAATTCGAGACACAGAAGCACATAGGCAAACTGCACTCAAGGGCGTCCGGGGTCAGAAGACCCAGAACAGCTCTGAGCACCGACCTTTATTCTGAGGGTCTTATCCAATCACAGAACACCATGGGGGACGAACCAGGGAGGGACCAAGGGAAGGGGACCAACTGGGGAGAAAAGGGGGAGGAGGGGGAATAACAGACAATAGGGGGAACAAATCAATAACTGAGTGTAACAGAAGTTTCTGGAAGCAGAATATGAGTGGTAGGAGAGTGGCAGGTGTATCAACAAATGGAATAACAGAGGGAAGCACCCCTGAGAAACTCAACCCCCCTGCGGGGCAAAACCACCTGTGTCTCCTCCCCAGGGGGGACTTTAAACTTGGGCACCTTTATTCCACAGCTTCTCGGGGGAGATCGAGCCCTTCGGGACTCCAAGCACCACCACATCTCCCCCTTCTTTTTTCTTTAAAGAAAGTGTATTGTTAACGAAAGAAACAACAAAACTTTTAAAACATCCCAGAAAGCATAAGACAATAAAAATAATGAGAAAAGTCCATAAAAGAGTCCGTAGAATTTGGCCAATTCTCTGCTGGATTAACTAAAAGAAAACAAACTCATGTCAAGTTCATATTAGACCCTCTCTCTCCCCCTCCTTTTTAACTGTGGGGTAGTACAGGGGTAGGGGTAAGGGAAACACACAAGGAAAGTCTGAGGGGTAAACAGGGGAGGGGAATTGACACGTGTCTATTCAGGCTTCTTGTCTCGGGTTTCTCCTCCATTCGGGACGAAACTCTTGGTTTTCAGGAAAGGGCTTTCTTAGGGTCTTCTGTCGTGTCTGGCTTCTGGCCTTTGCGTCTTCTTCTTTTCCAGGCTGACTGGGGCTGTTCTGCCTCTTCCATTGTCGGGGCAGTCACACCTGGAAGATTTCCTACTTGGACATGGTTAATTGGCCTATAGGGTCTAACAAACTTGGCAGGGACCCACTTTGGACCTTTTGTCGTAGACACACAGGCATATCCTCGGCCCCAAACGATTAGTGGAAGGGGCCCCTCAATCTGATGGGTTTCAGGATCCTTGATCAGCACCGACGGATTCTCTTTTAGTTTACATGAAGCCGAATTCGAAAAATGTCGGAATACAGGGGGAACGGGCTCTTCTTTGGAACAATTCAAAAAATTAATTGTGAAGAGCGCCTTACAGAGTCGCTCAATGGGCGATCTGGTCTCTGTACCTCCCTGTTGCTGGTGAAGGACCCTTTTGAGGGTTTGATGTGCTCATTCCACTGTCGCTTGCCCAGTGGGGGAGTGTGGAATGCCGGTGGAATGGGCCACTCCCCACGACTGGAGAAATTCTTGAAATTGGGCTGAGGTATATGCGGGTCCGTTATCGGTTTTAATACTTTTTGGTGTGCCAAGTACTGAAAAGGCCATTAGGAAATGTTTAATGACATCTTTTGCCTTTTCGCCGGTATGGGCGGAGGCATATATCGCACCTGAGAAGGTGCCTATTGATAGGTGAACATATTTTAATCTCCCAAATTCTGGGATGTGTGTGACATCTGTCTGCCAGACATCGCAGCTGTTGAGTCCGCGAGGGTTTACCCCGGGGTTCAAGGATGGTATCTGATGGGATTGACAGCTGGGGCATGTCGCCATGATGGCCCTTGCCTGCTCCAAAGGTAGATGAAACATCCTTCGGAGGGCAGGGGCGTTCTGGTCGTAGAACTGGTGGCTGAGCTTGGCCTGTGCAAAGACATCAGGTGTATTTGCCATTTGCACAGCCATAGCCAAGGCATCCGCCATGCGGTTCCCTTCTGATATGTAACCAGGGAGCTCTTGGTGCGACCTCACATGCATCACATGAAACGGTTGCTCTCGGTGGGAGAGAAGGAAAACTAATCTCGAGAGCAAGCCAAACAATTTTTCATTTGAAACCTCCTTTAATAAAGAATGTTCAGCTCTTGCAGTTACCCCAGCCACGTATGCCAAATCGGTTACCAAATTTAGAGATTCCTGGAACCTCTCAAACACTCTGACTACGGCTGCCAATTCTGCAATTTGTGGGGATCCTTCCACCACATGGACCTCAGACTCCCACTTCTGGGTCCTAGGGTCCTTCCAAGTCAAAACTGACTTATGAGAGGACCCTGAGCCATCAGTAAACACTGTCAGAGCATTTAATGGGGTCTTACTTTGTAAAAACTTTGGGGCCAAATGGAAGTTCAAATTGAACAAATGATGTTTCAATTTTTTGCTGCTAATTTGGCCTGGGAAACTGTCAAGAGCAAACTGGAGGTGTTTGCTGGTCTGAAGTAAGCTTTCAAAATCCTCTTCTTTCCAAGGCACATTGATGCATGCAAAATCGCACCCCGCTAAGGTGCGGAGCCTTGACCTAGCTCGAGTAATAAACTTTGCCGCTAGCTCTTGTGGCGTTGTGCTACTTTTGGATGGCTGATGAGGGAGGAATACCCACTCTATTATTAAGAGGGGCTCCTTCGACCTCTCATCCCACTGAAAAATGAGCCCATGATAGTAAGGTGTCTGGCCTAAAATGGAAAATCGAAAAGGCAGCTCAGGTGCCACCCGGTGAGTGTGCCGAGATGAAAGCGCTCGCTGTACCTTACCCACAGCCTCCCTGGCATCCGGAGTGAGTTCACGCGGTGAGTCTAGTCCCTCACCGCCCTTGAGAAGATGGAACAAGGGGGCGAGGTCTGCCGTCGTCAGCCCCAGCAGTGGACGAACCCAATTGATAGATCCACAGAGTTGGTGCAGTTCGCGGAGGGTTTTGGGCTCGTCCTTGATGGTGAGCTGCTGGGGTGCGATGGTCCTCTCGCTCACTCGGATGCCAAGATAGGTCCATGGGCAGGTACGCTGCACTTTATCAGGATGGATTTCCATCCTGGCATTTTGGATGGCATTCACAGTCTGATCTAGAGTCTTTTTTAAGTAATCTTCTGATGGGGCACAGACCAACACATCGTCCATATAGTGGTATATCACGGATTTAGGGAAGGCTCGTCGGACAGGTGACAAGATCTGAGCGACGTACCACTGGCAAATTACAGGTGAATTTTTCATCCCTTGCGGGAGGGCGGTCCAGTGATAGCGTCGCTGGGGAGCCTCCCTATTGGTCGACGGTACCGAGAACGCGAATCTTGGTGCGTCCTCTGGGTGAAGCGGAATACTGAAGAAGCAATCTTTAATATCAATTACTGCCAGTGGCCATTGTCTTGGGAGCATAGCAGGCGATGGTAGGCCTGGTTGGAGGGGTCCCATGTCTACAATGACTTTATTTATCTCTCTCAGATCGTGGAGGAGCCTCCACCGGTTCTTGCCAGGCTTACGAATAACAAAAACCGGGGAGTTCCAAGGGCTGTCAGATGGAACAACATGTCCCTTGGAAAGTTGCTCCTCCACGAGGGACTCGAGGGCGCTCAGTTTGTCCTCTTTAAGGGGCCACTGTTCCACCCGCACAGGCTTATTAGTTGTCCACGACAAGCGTGGCACGGTGTGGGTGTCACGCCCCTCAGTGGCCCCAATTAGAAACCCTGCGCCGGGGGCGCAGGAATTTCCAAGCGAGTCCCCCACTGAGAAAGAAGATCTCGTCCCCACAGAGTAAAGCCAGAAGGAACCACAAACGGGCGAATGGTGGCTGTGTGCCCGTCGGGCCCTTCGATCACTATATTGTTGGTGCTCCTCTGTGAGGACGTGGACCCCCCAACTCCAGTTATCTTTCCCTCAGCAGGGCGGAGGCCCCACTGAGGTGGCCACTCCGACTCAGCAATTATTGTGACATCTGAGCCGGTGTCTAGCATCCCGCTTCTTTGTACCATCGACCCGCCGTTGTTAAGACGGCAGCTGATTCGGGGTCGGTCTGTGCCCACTATCTGTGTCCAACACACTGCAGGAGTGCGTCTTTGCCGTTCCCAGTATGATGGGAGAGGGATGGCGTTGGCCAGCCATTGTCCTCTCGGGATAAACCACGGAGGATTATTGCAGCAAACATGAATCTCAAAGGCGTCTCCTGGGAAGACGGTAACAACTTCTGGAAGTATAAACACACCAGGAGGCCCTTTCTCCGCGTTCCCGATTATTAAAAGGTCTGTCCGGTTAAAAATGTCAGCTTGCAAATGTACTTTAACTCTGATGAAATGTGTGGTTGTTATATGTTGGGGAGCTGCACTTACTAGATTTAGTTTCTTGCCCCAGGGCCTCGTAACGTCTCCTCTCTCTGTTGGTGTTATAGCAGCAGGATCCTCTGGAGCGGCCGGTGGATTGGTGGTGACAGCATTTAACTTTGTGTCATCGCGCGGTGCTGATCCGCGCTGCACTGCCCATTTCCCACTGGTGGTGGTTGGTGTGCACACGGGCAGTGTGCCACTCCAGGACCTGCGGGAGACTTAGGAAAAGAGTAGTTAGTTTTCCGAGGTTTCGGACAACTGCGAGCAAAGTGATGTGGGCTCCCGCAATTAAAGCACTTTGATTGTCCCGCAACCCCCGTGTTAGTTGCTGGTGCTGACACAAATCCCTTCTTTGAAATTTGGGTTGGAGGGGCTGATGGAGGAGGTACAGATGGAACAACCTCTGCGCATGCTTCTACCATCATTTCGATGGTCGGCTTTGGTATTCGTGGGAGTGTTCTCAGTACAGCCTTACAGTCTGCATTAGCATTTGATAATGCTAAAGATCCTAAAATTTGCCTCTGATTGACAGGATCTTCAACTTGTTTGGCAAGGGCTGCCTTTATCCTTTCCACAAAGTCTGAGAATCCCTCAGTGGGCCCTTGCATGATTGCTGCATACCCTTCTGAGGGCACTGCTGTTGTTGGTAGTGTTAGCAGGGCTCTCAGCACCGCTTGCTGAATGTCTAATAACACGTCTTTTGTGATTTTCTCAGCCTGCTTTTGTCCTGTACTGAAATCTCCCTCTCCACTTAAATGGTCCATTGTAATATTCGCGCGGTTTTCTTTCCCTTTATACTGCTCTAGCAATTCCATGAGCAGCCTGCGCCATGCCCGATCCCAAACCCAATATTGAGTGTCTAATAATATACTTTCCATGATCAGTTTAATGTCCTCTGGAACCAGTATACTTGACCGAAAGGTTGCCTTCAGCATGCCTTTAATCACTGGTGACTCAAGCCCGTAATCACCAATAGCTTTGCACAAGTTGTTAATACTATTGGTTGGGATTGGCTCCCATTTGTGTCCTTGTCCCCCTCTTCCACCCCCGAACTGCACCGGGGCTGCAAAAATTTCATTGTTCCCTTCAGATGTTTTGACCTCGGCTCCCAGGTCCTCAGGGTTTAGATGGAATGAGCTAGAGGGGGCCTGGGTCTGGGCCTGCTTCCCTAAAGGGCCTCCGGGTTCTTGATGTGACTTCCGGTAGGCCTTGGCTCTCCCCCTTCCAGGTTCTATATTGGGGGAACCGGAAGGGGAGGCGTGGGAAACCGGATGCCTGGGGGCGGAAACTTCGGAGTGGGCGGCACGAGGGGCGGAGACCTCAGTGGGGGCGGCACGAGGGGCGGAGACCTCGCAAGCTCGGGGAGGGGTCCCGATGACAGGGGAGGAGCCCGACGCGGTAGCACCCCTCGACGCCCCCATCACCCGGGGCTGCCCCAAGGGGCGGAGGACAGGACGGGGGGTGGTTTCAGGGGAGGTGCTAAGGAAGGAGCCGGAGGAGGATTCTACATCAAGATTGACAGGGGTTTTCCCGCCGAGGTGGTTTTTGGCGGGGCCTCTCGCCATGCGGTCAGCGCCATCTTTGTGACGGCCACCATTTCGGGGACTTAACGGGGACGGCGCTACGGGCGCAACAGGGTATTCGGGCATAGGGAGGAGGGTTAGGGGAAGGTCTGCCGAGAGGTGATCAGTCTCTCGGCAGCGGGGGGGCAGCGAGGATCGCGGGGGGTCAGGGTAGCGGCGGGCTCGCTGCTCCTGCTCTTTTCGGGGACTGCCCTGCTCTTCTGGGAGGGATACCCGACGCGATTCCCGCCGCTGCGGGGACGAGGGGTACGGGGGGCAAGGGGGTTTAGGGGAAGGAGGGGCAGGGAGAACTGGGGACCCAACTTTCCCTTCGCTTTCCCTAATACTATCACAAATCAAAATTAGCAACGGAAAAAATTTTAAAACTCCCTTTTCTCCATTTCTTATCTTGTTAGCTAAAACATCCCCAACTTGATCCCAAAAAGAAAGTAATTGAACAGAAGTGACCGAAACTGAATTCTCAAATTCCACCAACACCCCCTTAACAAAACCCTTCAAAAATCTCTTATTAAAATTCTTTTCCCCACGGTAAAGGATAGTCTTAACCTGGAAATAAACCTCCCTCTGTGGGCGAGTAAGACGCGCACCCATTTCTGCCCACAGTTCCAAATTCACCCCCTGAAGGAAAACCGCAGCAACTTAAAAAGAAGCAAGCAAACACCCCCACGCCACGGAGCCCTGTGCCTAACCCCTGTGTGGACCCGTTTGATCCCCGCCACAGTACCTTTGGCAGCCCGCGTGGACCCTAACGGTCCCTGGTCCCGGACCTCCGCTGCCGCTCCTCCCAGGCGCAACAAAAAAAAACTCCTTCAGGGTGGGTCTCCAGCCGCCGAGCCCCCTCAGGATCTTCTCCCGCTTGTAGGGAAAATCCTCAATGCGATTCCTTCGAGGGGTCACTCGGCTTCCCAGGCGAAAGAGCTCCTTAGAACAGGAGAGCCTTCACCTGGGCGACGGCTTCCCGAAGGCGCTCCTAACTGCAAGCAGTCAGGGTCGCTCCTCAGTAACCACCAGCCGAAGCTAGTGGTCCCTGTTCGGGGCGCCACTTGACGCGGCTCGCCAGTGTTCCGGGCGTCGACAGCTGACCCCAGGGTAGTGGCCAGCGACCCGTCGGCGGCTGCAGCTCGCGTCCCTGACTGCCAAGCGCCAAGTCCACGGCTGCGGGGAATCGGATGTCCCCAGCTGCGAGTCGCTCGCTAGGAGCAGACTGTCAGCTACGTGGCTGGAGAAAACGGGGAGGGGTCTTCTGCCGCGCGGAGTAATTCGAGACACAGAAGCACATAGGCAAACTGCACTCAAGGGCGTCCGGGGTCAGAAGACCCAGAACAGCTCTGAGCACCAACCTTTATTCTGAGGGTCTTATCCAATCACAGAACACCATGGGGGACAAACCAGGGAGGGACCAAGGGAAGGGGACCAACTGGGGAGAAAAGGGGGAGGAGGGGGAATAACAGACAAGAGGGGGAACAAATCAACAACTGAGTGTAACAGAAGTTTCTGGAAGCAGAATATGAGTGGCAGGAGAGTGGCAGGTGTATCAACAAATGGAATAACAGAGGGAACCACCCCTGAGAAACTCAACCCCCCTGCGGGGCAAAACCACCTGTGTCTCCTCCCCAGGGGAGACTTTAAACTTGGGCACCTTTATTCCACAGCTTCTCGGGGGAGACCGAGCCCTTTGGGACCTCAAGCACCACCACA
>JAVTVJ010002516.1:0-14495 GCA_034509425.1 Eopsaltria australis
GTGGCTCTATTGTGAGCCTAGAGTGGCTCTATTGTGACACAATAATGGCTCTGCTAGGACACTCGGGTGGAACTGTTGTGGCACTAGTGATTCCATTATTATACTCTAATAGTTCGACAGTAATATTAGAGTGGCTCTATTGGGACACTCTCTGGGCTCCATTGTGACACTCTCTGGACTCTCTTGTGTCAGTAGCGGCTCAATTGTGACAAAACGGTGTTTCTATGATGACAGTAGAGCGGCTCTATTGTGACACTAGTCGCTGTATTGTGACACTAACGTGGCTCTATGGCGACACCATTGTGGCTCTATTGTGACATAAAGGAGCGGTATTGTGACACCGCATGGGCCCTATTATGACCCTAGCGGCTCTGTTGTGACACAACAGTGTTTCTCTTTTGACAGTCTAGTGGCTCTATTGTTTCAGTGGCGGAACTATTGTGACACATTGGTGGCTGTATTGTGGCAGCATAACAGCAGTCTAATTTTTGTACCAGTGACTCTATTATGACAGAATAGAGACTCTATTGTGACACCATGCTGGCTGTATTGTGACATAAGAGTGGCTCACTTGTGACCCTTGAGTGGCTCTATTGTAAAATTACAGGGGCTGACTTGTGATTTTACAGTGTCTATTGTGACCCTATAGCTGCTGTATTGTTACACAAGAGTTGCTCTATTGTTACACTATACTTACTCTCTTGTGACACTAGAATCACTCCATTGTGACCCCATAGTGGCTCTATTGTCAGCCTAGAGTGGCTCTATTGTGACACAATAATGGCTCTGCTGGGACACCCTAGTGGAACTGTTGCGACACGAGTGACTCTATTGTGATGCTATACTGGTTTGACAGTGATATTAAAGTGGCTCTCTTACGTCACTCTAGGGGCCCCATTGTGACACTCTCTGGGCTCTCTTGTGACACTAGTGGCTCAATTGTGACACAACGGTGTTTCTGACAGTAGAGTGGCTCTATTGTGACACTAGTCGTTCTATTGTGACACTAACATGGCTCTATGGTGACACCATGGTGGCTCTATTGTGACATAAAGGAGCGGTATTGTGACACCGCATGGGCCCTATTATGACCCGAGCGGCTCTGTTGTGACACAACAGTGTTTCTCTTTTGACAGTCTAGTGGCTCGATTGTTTCAGTGGCGGCACTATTGTGACACAATAGTGGCTGTATTGTGGCAGTATAATGGCTATCTAATTGTTGCACTAGTGGCTCTTTTGTGCCACTAGAGTTGCTTGATTGTGACACAGTAGTGGCTGTATTGTGACAAAATATTGGCTCTATTTTGACACCATTGTAGCTGAATTGTGACATTCGAGTGGCTCTATTGTTACACTAGCGGCACTATTGTGGCACAGTGGTGGCTGCATTGTGCAGCTTCAGTACCTCTATTGTGACACTAGTGGCTCACGTGTGACATTAGAGTGGCTCTCTTGTGAGAATACAGTGGCTCCCTTGTGACACTATAGCTGCTGTATTGTGACACTCTAGTTGCTCTCTTGTGACTATAGAGTGACTCCATTGTGACCCTCTAGTGGCTCTATTGTGACACAATTGTGACTCTCTACTGTGGCACTATAG
The DNA here is from genome assembly GCA_034509425.1 of Eopsaltria australis. Classification (NCBI taxonomy): domain Eukaryota; kingdom Metazoa; phylum Chordata; class Aves; order Passeriformes; family Petroicidae; genus Eopsaltria; species Eopsaltria australis. The sequence goes on from JAVTVJ010002516.1 coordinate 1,601, forward strand.
ATGTTTCATTGTGATACAATAATGACTTTCTCGTGAAACTAGAGTGGATGTACTGTGACACTATAGAGAAGCTATTGTGACGGTATAGTGGCTCTATTGTGAGCCTAGAGTGGCCCTATTGTGACACAATAATGGCTCTGCTGGGACACTCGGGTGGAACTGTTGTGACACTAGTGATTCCACTATGATACTCTAATAGTTCGACAGTGATATTAGAGTGGCTCTATTGGGACACTCTCTGGGCTCCATTGTGACACTCTCTGGGCTCTCTTGTGACACTAGCGGCTCAATTGGGACACAACGGTGTTTCTATGATGAGAGTAGAGTGGCTCTATTGTGACACTAGTCGCTGTATTGTGACACTAACGTGGCTCTATGGCGACACCATGGTGGCTCTATTGTGACATAAAGGAGCGGTAGTGTGACACCGCATGGGCCCTATTATGACCCTAGCGGCTCTGTTGTGACACAACAGTGTTTCTCTTTTGACAGTCTAGTGGCTCTATTGTTTCAGTGGCAGCACTGTTGTGACACAATAGTGGCTGTATTGTGGCAGTATAATGGCAGTCTAATTGTTACACTAATGGCTCTATTGTGACACTGGAGTTGCTTGATTGTGACACAATAGTGGCTGTATTGTGACACAATAGTGGATGTACTGTGAACCTAGAGTGGCTCTATGATGACATGATAGTGGCTCTATGTGGACATGATTTTGCCTGTACTGTGACACCATAGTGGCTGTATTGTGACAACATTGTAGCTGTATTGTGACATTAGAGTGGATCTATAGTGACAGTAGTGGCACGATTGTGGCACAATGGTGGCTACATTGTAAAGCTAGAGTAGCTCTATTGTGCCACTAGTGGCTCTCTTGTGACATTAGAGTGGCTCTCTTGCGAGATTACAGTGGCTCACTTGTGACACTACAGCATCTCTATTGTGACACTATAGCTGCTGTATTGTGACACTCTAGTTGCTCTCTTGTGCCAATAGAGTGACTCCATTGTGACCCTCTAGTGGCTCTATTGTGACACAATAGTGGATCTATTAGGACACAACAGTGGCTCTACTGGGGCACTAGAATTGTTTCATTGTGACACAAGAATGGCTTTCTTGTGACACTAGAGTGGATGTCGTGTGACACTACAGTGGCAGTATTGTGACACTCTCGTGGTGCTATGGGGACAGTATAGTGGCTCTATTGTGAGCCTAGAGTGGCCCTATTGTGACACAATAATGGCTCTGCTGGGACACTCGGGTGGAACTGTTGTGACACAAGGGACTCTATTGTGATACTCTAGTGTTCTAGAGTGATATTAGAGTGGCTCTACTGCGACACTCTCTGGGCTCCATTGTGACACTCTCTGTGCTCTCTTGTGACACTAGCGGCTCAATTGGGACACAAGGGTGTTTCTATGATGACAGTAGAGTGGCTCTATTGTTACACTAGTTGCTCTATTGTGACACTAACATGGCTCTAGGGTGACACCATGGTGGCTCTATTGTGACATAAAGGAGCTCTATTGTGATACCCTTGATGCACTATTATGACCCAAGTGGCTCTGTTGTGACACAACAGTGTTTGTCTTTTGACAGTCTAGTGGCTCTTATGTTGCAGTGTCGGCACTATTGTGACACAATAGTGGCTGTATTGTGGCAGTATAATGGCTATCTAATTGTTGCACTAGTGGCTCTTTTGTGCCACTAGAGTTGCTTGATTGTGACACAGTAGTGGCTGTATTGTGACACAATATTGGCTCTATTTTGACACCATTGTAGCTGAATTGTCACATTAGAGTGGCTCTATTGTTACACTAGCGGCACTATTGTGGCACAGTGGTGGCTGCATTGTGGAGCTTCAGTACCTCTATTGTGACACGAGTGGCTCACTTGTGACATTAGAGTGGCTCTCTTGTGAGAATACAGTGGCTCCCTTGTGACACTATAGCTGCTGTATTGTGACACGCTAGTTGCTCTCTTGTGACTATAGAGTGACTCCATTGTGACCCTCTAGTGGCTCTTTTGTGACACAATTGTGACTCTCTATTGTGGCACTATAGATGTTTCATTGTGATACAATAGTGACTTTCTCGTGACACTAGAGTGGATGTACTGTGACACTATAGAGAAGCTATTGTGACAGTATAGTGGCTCTATTGTGAGCCTAGAGCGGCCCTATTGTGACACAATAATGGCTCTGCTGGGACACTCGGGTGGAACTGTTTCGAAACGAGTGAATCTATTGTGATGCTATACTGGTTTGACAGTGATATTAGAGTGGCTCTCTTACGACACTCTAGAGGCCCCATTGTGACACTCTGGGCTCTCTTGTGACACTAGAGGCTCAATTGTGACACAACGGTGTTTCTGACAGTAGAGTGGCTCTATTGTGACACTAGTCGCTCTATTGTGACACTAACGTGGCTCTATGGCGACACCATGGTGGCTCTATTGTGACATAAAGGAGCGGTATTGTGACACCGCATGGGCCCTATTATTACCCTAGCGGCTCTGTTGTGACACAACAGTGTTTCTCTTTTGACAGTCTAGTGGCTCTATTGTTTCAGTGGCGGAACTATTGTGACACATTGGTGGCTGTATTGTGGCAGTATAACAGCAGTGTAATTTTTGTACCAGTGACTCTATTGTGACAGAATAGTGGCTCTATTGTGACACCATGCTGGCTGTATTGTGATATAATAGTGGCTCACTTGTGACCCTTGAGCGGCTCTATTGTAAAATTACCGGGGCTGACTTGTGATTTTACAGTGTCTATTGTGACCCTATAGCTGCTGTATTATGACACAACAGTTGCTCTATTGTTACACTATACTTACTCTCTTGTGACACTAGAATCACTCCATTGTGACCCCATAGTGGCTCTATTGTGAGCCTAGAGTGGCTCTATTGTGACACAATAATGGCTCTGCTGGGACACTCTAGTGGAACTGTTTCGACACGAGTGACTCTCTTGTGATGCTATAGTGGTTTGACAATGATATTAAAGAGGCTCTCTTACGTCACTCTAGGGGCCCCATTGTAACACTCTCTGGGTTCTCTTGTGACACTAGTGGCTCAATTGTGACACAACAGTGTTTCTGACAGTAGAGTGGCTCTATTGTGACACTAGTCGCTCTATTGTGACACTAACGTGGCTCTATGGTGACACCATGGTGGCTCTATTGTGACATAAAGGAGCGGTATTGTGACTGCGCATAGGCCCTATTGTGACCCAAGTGGCTCTGTTGTGACACAACAGTGTTTTTCTTTTGACAGTCTAGTGGCTCTATTGTTTCAGTGGCGGCACTGCTGTGACACAATAGTGGCTGTATTGTGGCAGTATAATGGCAGTCTTATTGTTACACTAATGGCTCTATTGTGACACTGGAGTTGCTTGATTGTGACACAATAGTGGCTGTATTGTGACACAATAGTGGATGTACTGTGACCCTAGAGTGGCTCTATGATGACATGATAGTGGCTCTATGTGGACATGATTTTGCCTGTACTGTGACACCATAGTGGCTGTATTGTGACACCATTGTAGCTGAATTGTGACATTCGAGTGGCTCTATTGTTTCACTAGCGGCCCTATTGTTGCACAGTGGTGGCTGCATTGTGCAGCTTCAGTACCTCTATTGTGACACTAGTGGCTCACTTGTGACATTAGAGCGGCTCTCTTGTGAGAATACAGTGGCTCCCTTGTGACACTATAGCTGCTGTATTGTGACACGCTAGTTGCTCTCTTGTGACTATAGAGTGACTCCATTGTGACCCTCTAGTGGCTCTATTGTGACACAATTGTGACTCTCTACTGTGGCACTATAGATGTTTCATTGTGATACAATAATGACTTTCTCGTGACACTAGAGTGGATGTACTGTGACACTATAGAAACTATTGTGACAATTATAGTGGCTCTATTGAGCCTAGAGTGACCCTATTGTGAAGCACAATAATGGCTCTTAACTGGGACACTCCGGTGGAACTGTTGCGACACTAGTGATTCCATTATGATACTCTAATAGTTCGACAGTGATATTAGAGTGGCTCTATTGGGACACTCTCTGGGCTCCATTGTGACACTCTCTGGGCTCTCTTGTGACACTAGCGGCTCAATTGGGACACAACGGTGTTTCTATGATGACAGTAGAGTGGCTCTATTGTGACACTAGTCGCTGTATTGTGACACTAACGTGGCTCTATGGCTACACCATGGTGGCTCTATTGTGACATAAAGGAGCGGTATTGTGACACCGCATGGGCCCTCTTATGACCCTAGCGGCTCTGTTGTGACACAACAGTGTTTCTCTTTTGACAGTCTAGTGGCTCTATTGTTTCAGTGGCGGAACTATTGTGACACATTGGTGGCTGTATTGTGGCAGCATAACAGCAGTCTAATTTTTGTACCAGTGACTCTATTATGACAGAATAGAGGCTCTATTGTGACACCATGCTGGCTGTATTGTGACATAATTGTGGCTCACTTGTGACCCTTGAGTGGCTCTATTGTGACACAATAATGGCTCTGCTAGGACACTCGGGTGGAACTGTTGTGGCACTAGTGATTCCATTATTATACTCTAATAGTTCGACAGTAATATTAGAGTGGCTCTATTGGGACACTCTCTGGGCTCCATTGTGACACTCTCTGGACTCTCTTGTGTCAGTAGCGGCTCAATTGTGACAAAACGGTGTTTCTATGATGACAGTAGAGCGGCTCTATTGTGACACTAGTCGCTCTATTGTGACACTAACGTGGCTCTATGGTGACACCATGGTGGCTCTATTGTGACATAAAGGAGCGGTATTGTGACACCGCATGGGCCCTATTATGACCCTAGCGGCTCTGTTGTGACACAACAGTGTTTCTCTTTTGACAGTCTAGTGGCTCTATTGTTTCAGTGTGGAACTATTGTGACATTGGTGGCTGTGTGTGGCAACATAACAGCAGTCTAATTTTTGTACCAGTGACTCTATTGTGACAGAATAGTGGCTCTATTGTGACACCATGCTGGCTGTATTATGACATAATAGTGGCTCACTTGTGACCCTTGAGCGGCTCTATTGTAAAATTACCGGGGCTGACTTGTGATATTACAGTGTCTATTGTGACCCTATAGCTGCTGTATTGTGACACAAGAGTTGCTCTATTGTTACACTATACTTACTCTCTTGTGACACTAGAATCACTCCATTGTGACCCCAGAGTGGCTCTATTGTGAGCCTAGAGTGGCTCTATTGTGACACAATAATGGCTCTGCTGGGACACTCTAGTGGAACTGTTGCGACACGAGTGACTCTATTGTGATGCTATACTGGTTTGACAGTGATATTAAAGTGGCTCTCTTACGTCACTCTAGGGGCCCCATTGTGACACTCTGGGCTCTCTTGTGACACTAGTGGCTCAATTGTGACACAACGGTGTTTCTGACAGTAGAGTGGCTCTATTGTGACACTAGTCGCTCTATTGTGACACTTACGTGGCTCTATGGTGACACCATGGTGGCTCTATTGTGACATAAAGGAGCGGTATTGTGACACCGCATGGGCCCTATTATGACCCTAGCAGCTCTGTTGTGACACAACAGTGTTTCTCTTTTGACAGTCTAGTGGCTCTATTGTTTCAGTGGCGGAACTATTGTGACACATTGGTGGCTGTATTGTGGCAGTATAACAGCAGTCTAATTTTTGTACCAGTGACTCTATTGTGACAGAATAGTGGCTCTATTGTGACACCATGCTGGCTGTATTGTGACATAATAGTGGCTCACTTGTGACCCTTGAGCGGCTCTATTATAAAATTACCGGGGCTGACTTGTGATTTTACAGTGTCTATTGTGACCCTATAGCTGCTGTATTGTGACACAATAGTTGCTCTATTGTTACACTATACTTACTCTCTTGTGACACTAGAATCACTCCATTGTGACCCCATAGTGGCTCTATTGTGAGCCTAGAGTGGCTCTATTGTGACACAATAATGGCTCTGCTGGGACACTCTAGTGGAACTGTTGCGACACGAGTGACTCTATTGTGATGCTATACTGGTTTGACAGTGATATTAAAGTGGCTCTCTTACGTCACTCTAGGGGCCCCATTGTGACACTCTCTGGGCTCTCTTGTGACACTAGTGGCTCAATTGTGACACAAAGGTGTTTCTGACAGTAGAGTGGCTCTATTGTGACACTAGTCGCTCTATTGTGACACTAACGTGGCTCTATGGTGACACCATGGTGGCTCTATTGTGACATAAAGGAGCGGTATTGTGACACCGCATGGGCCCTATTATGACCCTAGCAGCTCTGTTGTGACACAACAGTGTTTCTCTTTTGACAGTCTAGTGGCTCGATTGTTTCAGTGGCGGCACTATTGTGACACAATAGTGGCTGTATTGTGGCAGTATAATGGCTATCTAATTGTTGCACTAGTGGCTCTTTTGTGCCACTAGAGTTGCTTGATTGTGACACAGTAGTGGCTGTATTGTGACACAATATTGGCTCTACTTTGACACCATTGTAGCTGAATTGTGACATTCGAGTGGCTCTATTGTTACACTAGCGGCCCTATTGTTGCACAGTGGTGGCTGCATTGCGCAGCTTCAGTACCTCTATTGTGACACTAGTGGCTCACTTGTGACATTAGAGCGGCTCTCTTGTGAGAATACAGTGGCTCCCTTGTGACACTATAGCTGCTGTATTGTGACACGCTAGTTGCTCTCTTGTGACTATAGAGTGACTCCATTGTGACCCTCTAGTGGCTCTATTGTGACACAATTGTGACTGTCTACTGTGGCACTATAGATGTTTCATTGTGATACAATAATGACTTTCTCATGACACTAGAGTGGATGTACTGTGACACTATAGAGAAGCTATTCTGACAGTATAGTGGCTCTATTGTGAGCCTAGAGTGGCCCTATTGTGACACAAATATGGCTCTGCTGGGACACTCCAGTGGAACTGTTGCGACACTAGTGATTCCATTATGATACTCTAGTAGTTCGACAGTGATATTAGAGTGGCTCTATTGGGACACTCTCTGGGCTCAATTGTGACACTCTCTGGGCTCTCTTGTGACACTAGCGGCTCAATTGGGACACAACGGTGTTTCTATGATGACAGTAGAGTGGCTCTATTGTGACACTAGTCGCTGTATTGTGACACTAACTTGGCTCTATGGCGACACCATGGTGGCTCTATTGTGACATAAAGAAGCGGTATTGTGACACCGCATGGGCCCTATTATGACCCTAGCGGCTCTGTTGTGACACAACAGTGTTTCTCTTTTGACAGTCTAGTGGCTCTATTGTTTCAGTGGCGGCAATGCAATGACATAATAGTGGCCGTATTGTAGCAGTATAATGGCAGTCTAATTGTTACACTAATGGCTCTATTGTGACACTGGAGTTGCTTTATTGTGACACAATAGTGGCTGTATTGTGACACAATAGTGGATGTACTGTGACCCTAGAGTGGCTCTATGATGACATGATAGTGGCTCTATGTGGACATGATTTTGCCTGTACTGTGACACCATAGTGGCTGTATTGTGACACAATTGTAGCTGTATTGTGACATTAGAGTGGCTCTATAGTGACAGTAGCGGCACGATTGTGGCACAATGGTGGCTACATTGTAAAGCTAGAGTAGCTCTATTGTGACACTAGTGGCTCTCTTGTGACATTAGAGTGGCTCTCTTGAGAGATTACAGTGGCTCACTTGTGACACTACAGCATCTCTATTGTGACACTATAGCTGCTGTATTGTGACCCTCTAGTTGCTCTCTTGTGACAATAGAGTGACTCCATTGTGACCCTCTAGTGGCTCTATTGTGAAACAATAGTGGATCTATTAGGACACAACAGTGGCTCTACTGGGGCACTCTAATTGTTTCATTGTGACACAAGAATGGCTTTCTTGTGACACTAGAGTGGATGCAGTGTGACACTACAGTGGCAGTATTGTGACACTCTAGAGGTGCTATGGGGACAGTATAGTGGCTCTATTGTGAGCCTAGAGCGGCCCTATTGTGACACAATACTGGCTCTGCTGGGACACTCCAGTGGAACTGTTGTGACACTAGGGACTCTATTGTGATACTCTAGTGTTCTAGAGTGATATTAGAGTGGCTCTACTGCGACACTCTCTGGGCTCAATTGTGACACTCTCTGGGCTCTCTTGTGACACTAGCGGCTCAATTGGGACACAATGGTGTTTCTATGATGACAGTAGAGTGGCTCTATTGTGACACTTGTCGCTCTACTGTGACACTAACATGGCTCTATGGTGACACCATGGTGGCTCTATTGTGACATAAAGGTGCTCTATTGTGACACCCTTGATGCACTATTATGACCCTAGCGGCTCTGTTGTGACACAACAGTGTTTGTCTTTTGACAGTCTAGTGGCTCGATTGTTGCAGTGGCGGCACTATTGTGACACAATAGTGGCTGTATTGTGGCAGTATAATGGCTATCTAATTGTTGCACTAGTGGCTCTTTTGTGCCACTAGAGTTCCTTGATTGTGACACAGTAGTGGCTGTATTGTGGCGCAATGTTGGCTCTATTTTGACACCATTGTAGCTGAATTGTGACATTAGAGTGGCTCTATTGTTACACTAGCTGCACTATTGTGGCACAGTGGTGGCTGCATTGTGGAGTTTCAGTACCTCTATTGTGACACTAGTGGCTCACTTGTGACATTAGAGTGGCTCTCTTTTGAGAATACAGTGTCTCCCTTGTGACACTATAGCTGCTGTATTGTGACACGCTAGTTGCTCTCTTGTGACTATAGAGTGACTTCATTGTGACACTCTAGTGGCTCTATTGTGACACAATTGTGACTCTCTACTGTGGCACTATAGATGTTTCATTGTGATACAATAATGACTTTCTCGTGACACTAGAGTGGATGTACTGTGACACTATAGAGGAGCTATTGTGACAGTATAGTGGCTCTATTGTGAGCCTAGAGTGGCCCTATTGTGACACAATAATGGCTCTGCTGGGACACTCGGGTGGAGCTTTTGTGACACTAGTGATTCCATTATGATACTTTAGAGGATCTAGAGTGATATTAGAGTGGCTCTATTGGGACACTCTCTGGGCTCCATTGTGACACTCTCTGGGCTCTCTTGTGACACTAGCGGCTCAATTGTGACACAACGGTGTTTCTATGATGACAGTAGAGTGGCTCTATTGTGACACTAGTCGCTCTACTGTGACACTAACGTGGTTCTATTGTGACACCATGGTGGCTCTACTGCTGCATAAGGGTGGTCTGTTGTGACACCCTTGATGCACTATTATGACCCAAGTGTCTCCGTTGTGACACAACAGTGTTTCTCTTTTGACAGTCTAGTGGCTCTATTGTTTCAGTGGCGGCACTTTTGTGACACTTTGGTGGCTGTATTGTGGCAGTATAATGGCTATCTAATTGTTGCACTAGTGGCTCTTTTGTGCCACTAGAGTTGCTTTCTTGTGACACAATAGTGGCTGTATTGTGACACAATATTGGCTCTATTTTGACACCATTGTAGCTGAATTGTGGCATTCGAGTAGCTCTATTGTTACACTAGAGACACTATTGTTGCACAGTGGTGGCTGCATTGTGCAGCTTCAGTATCTCTATTGTGACACTAGTGGCTCACTTGTGACATTAGAGTGGCTCTCTTGTGAGAATACAGTGGCTCCCTTGTGACACTATAGCTGCTGTATTGTGACACGCTAGTAGCTCTCTTGTGACTATAGAGCGACTCCATTGTGACCCTCTAGTGGCTCTATTGTGACACAATTGTTACTCTCTACTGTGGCACTATAGATGTTTCATTGTGATACAATAATGACTTTCTCGTGACACTAGAGTGGATGTACTGTGACACTATAGAGAAGCTATTGTGACAGTATAGTGGCTCTATTGTGAGCCTAGAGTGGCCCTATTGTGACACAATAATGGCTCTGCTGGGACACTCGGGTGGAACTGTTGTGACACTAGTGATTCCATTATGATACTCTAATAGTTCGACAGTGATATTAGAGTGGCTCTATTGGGACACTCTCTGGGCTCCATTGTGACACTCTCTGGGCTCTCTTGTGACACTAGAGGCTCAATTGTGACACAACGGTGTTTCTATGATGACAGTAGAGTGGCTCTATTGTGACACTAGTCGCTGTATTGTGACACTAACGTGGCTCTATGGCGACACCATGGTGGCTCTATTGTGACATAAAGGAGCGGTATTGTGACACCGCATGGGCCCTATTATGACCCTAGCGGCTCTGTTGTGACACAACAGTGTTTCTCTTTTGACAGTCTAGTGGCTCTATTGTTTCAGTGGCGGAACTATTGTGACACATTGGTGGCTGTATTGTGGCAGCATAACAGCAGTCTAATTTTTGTACCAGTGACTCTATTATGACAGAATAGAGACTCTATTGTGACACCATGCTGGCTGTATTGTGACATAAGAGTGGCTCACTTGTGACCCTTGAGTGGCTCTATTGTAAAATTACCGGGGCTGACTTGTGATTTTACAGTGTCTATTGTGACCCTATAGCTGCTGTATTGTGACACAAGAGTTGCTCTATTGTTACACTATACTTCCTCTCTTGTGACACTAGAATCACTCCATTGTGACCCCATAGTGGCTCTATTGTGAGCCTAGAGTGGTTCTATTGTGACACAATAATGGCTCTGCTGGGACACTCTAGTGGAACTGTTGCGACACGAGTGACTCTATTTTGATGCTATAGTGGTTTGACAGTGATATTAAAGTGGCTCTCTTACGTCACTCTAGGGGCCCCATTGTGACACTCTGGGCTCTCTTGTGACACTAGAGGCTCAATTGTGACACAACGGTGTTTCTGACAGTAGAGTGGCTCTATTGTGACACTAGTCGTTTTATTGTGACACTAACGTGGCTCTATGGTGACAGCATGGTGGCTCTATTGTGACATAAAGGAGCGGTATTGTGACACCGCATGGGCCCTATTATGACCCTAGCGGCTCTGTTGTGACACAACAGTGTTTCTCTTTTGACAGTCTAGTGCCTCTATTGTTTCAGTGGCGGAACTATTGTGACACATTGGTGGCTGTATTGTGGCAGTAAAACAGCAGTCTAATTTTTGTACCAGTGACTCCAGTGTGACAGAATAGTGGCTCTATTGTGACACCATGCTGGCTGTATTGTGACATAATAGTGGCTCACTTGTGACCCTTGAGCGGCTCTATTGCAAAATTACCGGGGCTGACTTGTGATTTTACAGTGTCTATTGTGACCCTATAGCTGCTGTATTGTGACACAAGAGTTGCTCTATTGTTACACTATACTTACTCTCTTGTGACACTAGAATCACTCCATTGTGACCCCATAGTGGCTCTATTGTGAGCCTAGAGTGGCTCTATTGTGACACAATAATGGCTCTCCTGGGACACTCTAGTGGAACTGATGCGACACGAGTGACTCTATTGTGATGCTATAGTGGTTTGACAGTGATATTAAAGTGCCTCTCTTACGTCACTCTAGGGGCCCCATTGTGACACTCTCTGGGTTCTCTCGTGACACTAGTGGCTCAATTGTGACACAACAGTGTTTCTGACAGTAGAGTGGCTCTATTGTGACACTAGTCGCTCTATTGTGACACTAACGTGGCTCTATGGTGACACCATGGTGGCTCTATTGTGACATAAAGGAGTGGTATGGTGACACAGCATGGGCCCTATTATGACCCTAGCAGCTCTGTTGTGACACAACAGTGTTTCTCTTTTGACAGTCTAGTGGCTCTATTGTTTCAGTGGCGGCAATGTAGTGACACAATAGTGGCCGTATTGTAGCAGTATAATGGCAGTCTAATTGTTACAGTAATGGCTCTATTGTGACACTGGAGTTGCTTGATTGTGACACAATAGTGGCTGTATTGTGACACAATAGTGGATGTACTGTGAACCTAGAGTGGCTCTATGATGACATGATAGTGGCTCTATGTGGACATGATTTTGCCTGTACTGTGACACCATAGTGGCTGTATTGTGACACCATTGTAGCTGTATTGTGACATTTGTATGGCTCTATAGTGACAGTAGCGGCACGATTGTGGCACAATGGTGGCTACATTGTAAAGCTAGAGTAGCTCTATTGTGACACTAGTGGCTCTCTTGTGACATTACAGTGGCTCTCTTGCGAGATTACAGTGGCTCACTTGTGACACTACAGCATCTCTATTGTGACACTATAGCTGCTGTATTGTGACCCTCTAGTTGCTCGCTTGTGACAATAGAGTGACTCCATTGTGACCCTCTAGTGGCTCTATTGTGTCACAATAGTGGATCTATTAGGACACAACAGTGGCTCTACTGGGGCACTATAATTGTTTCCTTGCGACACAAGAATGGCTTTCTTGCGACACTAGAGTGGATGCAGTGTGACACTACAGTGGCAGTATTGTGACACTCTAGTGCTGCTATGGGGACAGTATAGTGGCTCTATTGTGAGCCTAGAGCGGCCCTATTGTGACACAATAAGGGCTCTGCTGGGACACTCGGGTGGAACTGTTGTGACACTAGGGACTCTATTGTGATACTCTAGTGTTCTAGAGTGATATTAGCGTGGCTCTACTGCGACACTCTCTGGGCTCCATTGTGACACTCTCTGTGCTCTCTTGTGACACTAGCGGCTCAATTGGGACACAATGGTGTTTCTATGATGACAGTAGAGTGGCTCTAGTGTTACACTAGTTGCTCTATTGTGACACTAACATGGCTCTAGGGTGACACCATGGTGGCTCTATTGTGACATAAAGGAGCTCTATTGTGATACCCTTGATGCACTATTATGACCCAAGTGGCTCTGTTGTGACACAACAGTGTTTGTCTTTTGACAGTCTAGTGGCTC